>JBBMKB010104506.1:0-21797 GCA_037833945.1 Alaria marginata
ATTTCGGGTACAATATTGAGCTCCTAATGTTAGGAGCTCAGGGACTTATTGCTGCACCCCTACCGTGGGATGACTCTCGTCACCGTTTGACATTGAGCCTGCTGTGATGCAAAATTTGACCACCGCGTGATGTTCTTCACCGTGCGATCTCCGTACAGGATTACGATCGATGCCATGGCCATGATAATGGTCGGGTTGGCCATCTCTATCATGCCTGCAGCAGAATCAGCTTTATGCCTGTCGGGTACTGTTGCCATCAACGTTACTTCAGCAGCCGATGTCCAGAACCTTACTGACGTGTTAGCCTGCACGGGGAGAGGAGCATTTGACATTTCGTGGTATTCAAGTGCTACCATTACTCAGACGATCGAGATATCGGATATGAAGGAGGTGACCATCACAGGGGTCGGCGTTCCTAGAGTTCGTGGCGCGCTGGCGGACAACCACGGGGCAGGCGCTGTCGTCAATACTGAGTTTGGAAGTGGCACTGGAATATTCTACGTGTCTAACGGGTCTACTCTCCGCCTCAACCACTTGGTGCTCGAGGGCGGGAACGCACAACATGGGGGGGCGGTCAGCCTGAAGTCGTCCAGCTCCCTATTTGTACTGAGTTGCGCCTTTGCAAACAACATCGCTGACAACGGAGGTGAGACAGCAGGCTTGATATGCATGTAGGAAGGAACGAGTCACATAAATATATGTTTAGTGTACATGGCTAGGCCCCATGTTCTCAACATTCCCACAGAATAGATGGAACATAAACTTTCAGGCGACACATCGTGGATTGTCTATAGTAGCAAAAACGCGTTTGTAACCTACTGTACTGCATTGCGACAGCGAACGACAACGCTGCGAAAGATTTACCTTAGTTGGCCCCGGTTTCGTCTTATTCGTTCTTGTTTGAACTCACTCTGCACGTTGCCGGATGGCGAGCACAACCAAAATAGCATGTTTACCAACGGTGACCACCGTGAACCATTACGCGTACGTGCGTCGAAAACGCCCACAACTCGATATTCTCGCAATAGACCCTAACGGAAAAACCAAGTACGTTGCTTGATCGCCGAATTGTACGGGTTAAGAGGTCCTCTACCAACAAACATGATGAACAACAAAACTGTGCTTTTAAGGTCCCCCAGTAAGGCGGCCTGGGTAAGGTGGCATTCCAATAGAAGGCCTTCAACATCGCGTGGCATGACTGGGGAACTACACTCATATCCCGCCCTGACAAGGGTGCTTTCTCCCGGTAAGGCAGCCGTGTGTTGTTCTGGCGCACCACCGCCTTACTGGAAACACCTATGTGACCTAGAACACAAGCTACAGTATCGACGAAGGCAGCCTGTGTGACCATGAATGCTTGGCCGACGACCTGTTTGCCATTGAACCCACCTGAGCCGGGCGCAACCGTATCCTTGTCCAATACCAATATGGCAGTTTCAAGCGTAGTAATCTTGTTGTTTTTGTTGGCGTGCCTCCCTTTGTTACATGCATTGCGATTATTTTCCTGGATTGCGCATGTGTGACGGAAAGGATGATGCGTGTCGGGGATCTGCAGCTGAAGTTCTTGTCACGGAGACAGGTCCTCGACACGCATCATCGCAGTTTAGACGGCGCTACCTCTGCAGCTCTTATCATACTGACGGAGCCTCGACACGCTTCATCCTGTCAGGTCCAGATTCCAATACTGACAGTGTTGATGTAGTCCCAAAGACTGTTCATAGTTTGTAAACAGGCTCTTTCTGAGTGTTTTCAGGTTGTTTTGGAATTCGCTTAACTCAGTGACGACATCCTTGTGCCTACTACCAGGTGCCATATATGCCTCCTCTTCTGCAATGTACATCACCGGCAACACCTCGTTTGACGACAACTCAGCTCTACTTGGAGGTAAGATGACCTTCTTTCTACTGCAAAAGTAGCCCCACACAATTTCCAAAAACTAGGTAGCAAACACCGAGGAGTCAGTGCTCACCCATCGAGCAGCGGTATACCTGGTGATAAAGCAGTGGCAGGGTATTCCTGGCAAATGTGTGTGTGAATTCGCGTTAGGGTCCCGCACCACGAGTTTGTACGTAGGTGGCACACAGCAATGTCTATCGTGCATGTTCCGCAATGTCAAAAAAATATCTTGCTCGGAGGAAATTGTTTGCTTTACACATGACGCGGGGGCTGATCTTCTAAACCATTCTTTTCGACGAGGGCAATAGTTTCATACACTAGAGTTGTTGACTTCAACTTAAAACAGGACTATTAGGCGTGCGATTACGTTACAGTTTGGACAAGGACGCATCGTTCATATTTCTTTCTTTGTTTACGCGACAACTGGGCCGGGTTTGTGAAGGGAACTGGTTTGAGGACAGCTATACGAACAGTCCCCGAGTAGACTACGTCGGAAGCCTCTGATAGGTAGTTTTGGACGAACATCGCTACATGTCATCGCTACATGTTCTACCCCGACTTGGTTGGTTTGTTTGTGTGGGTAGGTACACGAAATACAACGTCCCAGAACAGGGAACATACAACTGCTTCCCTTTCAGGGCCCGCTTCGAAACGTCTTTGGCATTAGTGTATGAATCATCCACACCCGTCCGTACGTGCTACGGCACACTATTTATCATATACACGTTCATCGATTATGGTGCTGTTTTGGGTGTGGTGAGTATAGATCGGAGTAGCGCAAACGCCGTCGCCGCGCTACGTTTGGTGGGATATGACGCTTACAGTATTAACTTCCTGTTTTCAGGCGCCCTGTACGCTTCCGACAGTTCCTCCGCCTACGTCGACGGGGACATTTCGTTTACGAACAACTTGGCAACCAGCGATGGAGGTAAGAAAGGTCAAAATGATTAGTCTTGCACCTTTTGTATTTGTCGATGCGCTTTCGGAAAACTCTTACATCGTATGATTTCGATGATACCGACGAGGGGGTCCTGGCATGACTCATTCTTCGCAGTGCTGCTCCATGATGGTAATCCGCATGTGTGAACGTAACCTTCGGAGAAGAACCTAACCGCAATGCCTGGTGCATATAATAAAAGCAGTGCGTTCGTGCCGTCGATATTTTGACGCATGCACGAACTGACGGCCCTGTCGGTACTTGCTGCGCCTGCTGTGAGAACAAATAACACGACTGTCCGATGACCTTGTTCAAATATACTCGAAAAATGATTTCGGGTTTCCGACACCCACATGACCGTGTGACGATGTCTTGCATGTGTGCCAAATCCGTAGGGGCATGACTTCCTCTAAGTTGTGTCGATTGCAGGTTGGCGGAATAGACCGCACCGGTACTGGAAGCTACGAACTTCCCCTTCATTAAACTCGATCGGGAACGTGCTTGAGTCATCCCACGGTAGGGGTTGCACTTTTTGGGGTCAAACGTTCCTGACCGATCGAGCTCCTGAAGTGAGGAACTCCCAGTTGGCATGATTATTTGACAAGTGTATTTGAATTTAAACTAGCGGATGGAAATGTTGATCGGGTTGCGCTAACAAAGTTCTTGGAAGTCATGTTTCGGGTGAGATATCGAGCTCCTCATCTCAGGAGCTCAGGAACGTATTGCTGCACCCCTACCGTGGGATGCTTCGCTTATTTACGCCACGCACACAATGCTACCCATACGTCAGTCGGCTCTTAGTGGCGTTGGTGTCCCGTTAATTGTGTCGTGACCGTATTTGTTAGTAATAACCGCAGAGGCGTGCGGCGGCCGCCGTCAGTGTTCTCTGTTGGGTGAACCGACAAATGTATCCCGACGGTCGTTATTTTGCCAGCAGGTGCGGTATACCTGTCCGATAATTCCTCCCTTACAGTGGATGGCAGTATCGCATTTCGCGTCAACACCGCCGACGGCTACGGAGGTAAGGGTTGTCTCGAAATGGACCAGTTACAGAGATACTTCTGATTTCGATAAGGTAATAAAAAAGGTTAGCAGAACAATATCAATAGCAGGACATATACATACAGTAAGTACGTAAGTGTGGTTGGTTTGCCGCAACGGGTGGATACACTTCGAAGAAGGCGACGAGCCAAGGTATCCACATCGTACCAGTATTATTGCGTATGATACCCATGAAATCTACATTGTTGGTATCGGGTATCCGGCCCTACTACACATATTCACAGTGTGTCTGTCATCGGCAGACGTTACGGTGGATCTTGCTGCACTTGCTCGTGACATATTTAGCTTCGCACGCGCAGTGTTCATTTAGAGAGACTGCAGCTACGCACGACGTTCCGCGTCCGTATGCGCAATTTAATATGTCGAAGTTTAAGCGTCAGCGCCTAACAATCCATGCGCCAGGCTTATCGCCGTTGGTTGTTCTGTATGCGTAACTACTAACAGGAATTACAAGAGGTACCAAATACGAGAATGGACTGTGGGCTTCGGGGTGCGCTTGTAGAGGAGGCAACACATTACTGATATCTTCCCA
This sequence comes from Alaria marginata, assembly GCA_037833945.1. Lineage (NCBI taxonomy): Eukaryota > Phaeophyceae > Laminariales > Alariaceae > Alaria > Alaria marginata. The sequence goes on from JBBMKB010104506.1 coordinate 4,428, forward strand.
AATACGTTTCGTCTTACAGGTGCCCTGCTTGTATGATTTATTGTAGATGTCACCATCAACGCCAGCGCGTCCTTTGTCAGTAGCGTAGGACTGAACCTGGAGGTACGAACCTTCTCGATTAGCTGTCTAGCCTATGGGTTTTGGTGCGATGTCGATCTAGCACAGGTACACACTTATCCTACATCCAAGAAGCACCTGTCACCGAACCGTGGTAGACTATAGATATCGTGGCCGTGAGCCGGAGGCGCATTCTATTTTAAATACGCATGTGGCAAGGTTATCCTCGAGACGGTTTAAGGTGGTGGTGTTCATTGACAGCGTTAGCGGTTGATGTCACCTGCATTCGGGCAGGTATTGGTACCCGAACGTCGGTATGGGAGCGTGACGAGAGTATTTCGTTTAAATACGCATGGTTCGGAGTCCAGTCTGACAACGTTTCGCAATGGGTACGTGAGTTGTCGACAATCATCGGAGTCTTACGTGACATTATTGGCCATGCATTTGTATATTAGTATACTGTGGTGCACTGGATGTTGCGAACTTGCTCTCGGAGTAGCGCTCAGTGCGTAGTCGTGCAACCTTTGATGGAACAAGGAGTGCTTACAAGAGCCATTTCCTATATTCAGGTGCCCTGTACGCTTCGGATGGGTCCTCTGTCGACGTCGACGGCAACGCCGTTTTCGAAAGCAACTTATCAAAGTACGACGGAGGTGAGAAAGTCTTGAGATATGTACATATATAAAGTTTTTGTCGTTTTTTCTAAAGAAAGCTTTTAACACGGTAAAAACCAATGATGACGACGATGACGATACCACAATAGCCCCGTTTCTACACGTGTAATACGTTGTTTGTTCCAGGTTCAGTGAGCCGTTACTCTAGAGCAATCGTAAATACACGTATACTAAACAAATTTCACGTTGTTTCACAGTTTCAGTTTCGTCTCCGTCGGCCGAGAGCTTTTCTCGCGTTTTCGGCTCCAGGGTACGCAGGAGGCCAGCGGGTGCATTGCTGCGCACGCCTGGGTCCTCGGCGAGCTCTATTGCACGTGCTCTGGGTATTCGATGTCGCGCGAGTTGGCTCCTTTCAAGGAATTGCATTCCGCATCGCCAAGCTGCGCAGGGTCATGACACCCTCATTTTCTGCTCATGTAGTTTAGTCTACCGCCCTGTCGCTGTGTAACACTACCCAAACTCTATACTTGTGGCAGTTACGATATCGAAGCAGCCGTGCTAAAGACTCTTCCCCTTTTCGAACGCCACGAACGGTTCTTCGGTTTGCTTCTGTGTGTGCCTTTCTATGCGGGTCTTTCTGCGTGTGGGTGTGTGTGGGCCTACCGGAGAAAATAGGGATCAGTCGGGTAGTTACTTCGAAACCGGCCGCTGAGTAGCGCAGCCACCGTAGCAGTGCACAACCGCAGTTCAACAGGCGCGGGACAACAGTAGCCGAGCTTCAAGCGTTTCGTTCGTGACATTCCAAATGTTTTTGTGCGTGTGTGGTGCTCCCCAGGAAGCCCTACCACCACCACACGTTCACGCCTATCCCAAAGAGAGCATCAAACGCACATCGTCGAAACTTGTACTACGTTAATAAAATAGCTCGTACACAGAGTAACGCATTTGTCCAGCGACTCCTCTGGTGTTGCAAACTAAACCCTCCCCGAAGGGGACCTTGTGAAGCTTGTAGCAAGCAAAGCACAAGAACCTACTAGTGTAGTACCTGGTGTTTGCTGTAAAGTAGCACGCCTGGACACGGCAAGCGAAACCGGCGCTCCCTGCACGTATACTTAAAGGGGTGTCATAATACTATCATCCCAAAACCTGTAAGTAGACCCCATTCAAATTGCTTGTTTGCACTTCCAGCACCCGCGTGATCTTGAGACGATGTCCGAGATTGATGAACTCGAACGATTCGGTAGTCAGCTGCCAGGCGCGCAAAAGCGGCCATACCGCGTGGGTTTGGTCTGCTACCATTAAAAACGATGGTATGTTTGGGAAACTCATGGTCCCAGCCAGGGGACCTCGAACACTCCGGTAGACACGAGATGGGAAACGTGTGTACTTCGAACACCTCGACAGGGCTTATCAGCAAAGCCACATGTTATTATATATATGTATGGCGTGTGTGCAATGTATCGTACGAGTTGGTGCTTGGTCCGGATAGCCGAATTGTGCATGGGGCGCCGCCCACGAGGTCCGGCGAATGAACTGCAGACCTTTAATACACACTCCTACGACGGAGTTTTTCAATAAGGCTGAATGGAATACAATTCAAAGAGAAATATCTTCACCTTGTAGTGAAGCTCTCTTATGCGACAGCTGTCTTCGTGCGGGCTTCTGTAGTGTCTAGCATTGAAAGCGTGTATTAACTGTTTTCGACTCGGTGGGAATGGTGGGAACGGAGCGAGGCTATTCGCATACGCTCGTTTCATTCCAACCTGTTTGTGTCCGATGTGAACTTGTGAATTCTAGGCAACCGGCCCGAACAGATAATAGCTCAACTGGCTGTTGCGGCGGGACCACGCAGGTCGACGGTAAGACAGGGGTGCCGTCACGTGGAGAACAAGTGCTCTGAACAAAGAGAAGCGCTTTACACACAAATATACACCGGAAATCAAGCCTAACAGAAGAGGTTGCTAGCCGACCAAGTGGCGCCCTCGGGACAAGCCTAGAAGTTGTGATATTGCCGTCGTGGCTCGACGAGGACTGCTCGAATGTCTATGAACACTTCGTTCAACACTTTTTCCAGACTATATATCGCCAAAGCCTCGTTCGTCACCCGGTATCTTCCCTCCAGAGCCTCCTGGTCAGGCTACGGTGGTATCGCGTGGCTCCTACCACGGGCGAGCCCTACGGCGTCCACATATGTTCCATCCCGTATGTTCTACGGCTTTCCACGTACACCCGTACCCTCGCAGACTTCCAGCATATGAAGACCCGCTTCCAGATATGAAGCAACACTCCCACAACCAACCAGATGGCGTAAATCACGTTCCATTTGGGCCGTTCGGTTTTTTTGCACAAATTCAACGTTTTGAGACTTGTTCTTCCGCTTCTAAAATTGACAGAAAGGGTGGAAAACGCTGAAAACCGAATGCGTTGGAAAGCTAATAAAGCAACAAGCAAACACTTGTTCCGTCCCACGTTCCATGCGTTCCAGTGCCTTTTTGGCGTAGTTAAAACACGCCCTTAGCACAAACTCACGGGTAGAAATAATATACATCGTAGACTGGAACCCCCCCCCCCCCTCCCCTTTAGTTGTTTTGAAGGTCATCCTACGTACTAACGATGGATCTCCGGAATGCCATTGTTTCCTATACGCAGGAGCTGTACTTCTGTACAACACCTCTTCCATTGAAGTCGATGGCAGCACCTCCTTTCTCGACAACACCGCCGAGCAGTACGGAGGTAAGAGTCGAAGTCGTCTTAGAATATAATAGACTTCAGGTGATTACGGGAAACGCTGAGGTGGTTAAAAACGTCAACGTCGTAGATCTGCATCCCTTAAGGTGACTTGGTTCTATTTGGCTCGTTGAAGTATCGTCCATGCTAGTGGTTAACAACAGCGGCACTCCACAGCATAGCCGACAAATACGGCCGTAATCGTTGTCGTTTCCGGATGAATTGTAGTTCGGCCAGACTGTATGCAACGCTGACATGTCGTCAAAACGTAAAACATCGTATATATTGTTCGCTTTGTGATAGGTTGCTTGAGCCTGTTCGATCTTCCTCCACACGTGCAACGTCGTCAAAACACATACTGTGGTGCACGACAGCGGCACCGAAGTTAAATAGACGTATGGGCTTCCCGTGAACTTCAAATAACCGTCTACCGTGCTGTATTTCAGCTAACCCAGTGATATTAAGTGTGTTTTAATGTCTGGCACCAAAACGCTAGGTCGTGGATGAATCGCTGAACTTAGGTAAACGCAGCTTTATGTTGATGATTAATCGACTGAACCAAGTTGGCTGGACAGGTGGACAATGTATCGCACCTGCATCAACAAATAATTGAAAAATACCGATCAAAACTCTTGATCCTAATCATGTCAAATTATGTCATCAACCGTATAGAAGGGAATGCGCCAGGCCATTCTCGGTTGCTTCCTCTATACGAATAAGTATTAATTTCAAACTACTACTGCATCCTAGAAGTGCGTAAGGTGCGTTGTTCGAAGTGTTTGGGTGTGCTGAGAACCTTCACGACTACCGAAGAGCATCACTTTCTCGCAAGGGCCATGTGCGCGTATTCCAAAAGGCGGCCGCCTACCCTCATAGCAACGCCTCTTTCGTCAAAAACGTAGCCACCAAAGGCAGAGGTACATTGTCTTGAGCAAGAACAGGTGCGCCCCAAAAGCACTTACGACAACGGTTTGCCAGTGAGTCCTGCCCACCAACACAAAAATATCACCTCGTTGAGTATATTGAACGTAATACGTTGTCTACGTGGCTTCGGGATAGCGCTCACGCCGAACCTAGCGCTATATTTGATGCGACAGTAACAAGTACGACATTCGTTGCCCGCCTTCAGGTGCCGTGCACGCTTCTTCGAGTTCTTATATTGGCGTCTACGGCAACAGCACGTTTGACAACAACTATAGCGACGACGGAGGTGAGATGACTGACGAGATTTCCAACCGTACAGTTCGATATGCCTGGTACACTGGTTTTAGTGTTTAGACATGAAACGGCTCGAGGCCACCATTAATTGTCACATTCACTTGTTTTGTCCCTTGCCAGCCACGAAAACGCCTACGATGCACAACGTCGACGAATCATGTCGGAAGCGCCTGGTCCATATATATATATCATATATATATATTGGATGTATATATCATGCCCGGTATGTTCTGCGGTCACAACAACTAATTTGGTATGTACCAAAAACGTAAAGAGCGTCAAGCCGTTGTTGTGATTGTGAGGTGCCCACGAGGTCGAAGCACTAACCCTAACCCTAAGTCCTCGGATAGTGTGCATCATCGGTTTTGACAGTGTGTCGAATATTATCAGGTTTGGCGGTTCGTGATACCTGAAGTTGGGTAGATCATTATGTATGAACGCCGCTACGTGCTGAGGTTCGATGAGGTTTGGGTTTCGGAATTTTGTAGGTGTACATGTCAGAACCCGGACAGGTTTTTTCATTGCTTGCCGTTCCAACCACGATTTCCCTTCCATACGTGGGTAATCCATATCTACTCGTGCTTCACTACGCCCAAGGCTCATCACTAGTGTATGGGCAGGCTTCAGACCAATCCCACGGTAGGGGTTGCACTTTGTGGCGTCAAACGTTCCTGACCGGCTGAGCCCCTGAAGTGAAGAACTACCGGTTGGTATGATCCTTTTACGAGTGTATTATCTTTAAGACTATTGGATAGAAATGTTGATCGGGTTTCGCGAACGACAGTCTTGGAAGTCACGTCTCGGGTGAGAAATTGAGCTCCTCGTATCAGGTGCTTAGGATCTTATTACTGCACCCCTACCGTGGGATGAGTCTTCAGATGGTTGATACCGTTTGTGCCTGGGAAAAAATCGTGGTAGACCCTCACTTAACGTAGTATCCCGATTTACCGGGGATCCGGGAGTTCAGCTTGCAGCGATGTTTTAAAGCAGAGCAGATGGTAAAATCGCTGCCCATCCAAAGCCCAATTCGACGATGTCTTGTGTTGCTTTGATTTGAAAGCGCACAGTCATGCGAGCCCTCCCTCGGATGTATTGTGTACGCCGTCCGTGTTTGTGTAGTGTACCGCTGCATTGGACTTTGCCGTGAGGTACCGCAGCGGCAGTCCCCGCCCAACCTATGGTAAGGCATGCATATCTACACCGTTTGTTTCAATTCTCCAGGTGCTTTATACGCTACTGTATTTTGCTCCGTCAGAATCAACGGTAACAGCAGCTTTCGCAACAATCGTGCCGTCTTCAACGGAGGTAAGACAATCATGAAGGTATCAACATTCTTTGAAGACGCATTCTACTACATGATGTATAGAGGTGTTGATACATACAGCATGCTTTTTCTGAAGCTCATCACTTGATTGAGGAGTTCTATGCCTCACCGAAAAACTTGTTTTGAGCAAACCGGAAGTGCAATCCGATAAACAAACCCGTGGTCCATTTATACAAATAAAAAACTTTGCAAACATATAGTGACATTCAGACGATTTTGGGTTAAGGCGCCCCGACATTCACAAAGTAAAAACGCCAGAAAGTGCTACCTCCATCGTAGAACGCGCCTGTACTGGTTTTTGTACCTAGGCCAGAAGCATTGTTCCGTGGTATAAACGTTCAAAGACGCAATGAGGATGTTCTCGGACGATATCATTCTCCACGAGTCGAGCCAGTTGGCTTGGGTTCGCTGACCTTATGTCGCACGTAAAAACAACGAATTGACCCTAAACGCCCACGGCACCAAATCATTCTAAATAGTGTGCCTTGCCCGGGCGTTGAAAGCACTGCGCTGCAAACCAAATCCGTGATCACGTTGGCCCACTAGGTATGATATGGGGTGGGGAATGGGCACACTTGGCGTTTGGTGGCGCCTACGCGTCTTTAGTAGTTTGTCGCGGAACAACATATGGACGCTCTGCGTCTCGTTGTCGGGTTGTGCTTTGGCGTGTAGCGATGTGCCATGTCTAGAATCGGAGAGTAAGGAAAAATGTTTTTCTGATCCTAATGCGTTCCGGTAACTGTTTGCCATACATACGTGCGTCCTAATCTGCACTCATGCCTTTCTTTGTAGCCAGTTTGTTGCAGCAGATGGGCAAGAAGTGGGTTTTGGAGCAACGCACTATCCGTGGTCGCGCTGAACTTGATAAAGAAGAGAGCTCTTACAAAATAGACTTTGCCTTTGTTCAGGTACTATGTGCGCTTCTTATGGCACGTCCGTCGGTGTTGATGGCAACAGCACTTTTGCTCACAATGAGGCACTTGGCGACGGAGGTGAGGATCGTCGTGAAAATTATTCAAGTGACATTTCTGTTATTGGTCGCTTGGCGCGCTAACCCTGCAGATTATAGTGCTGCTTTCAACCACCATGGTTCTAACGAGGATATTTTCCCGTGGTACCCGGTAGAGCACAAGCGACCAATACGGCGGTGCTGTCGCTGTACTGAAGCGCGCCTGGACACTATCAACTACGCCGGTGCTTGTTGTATGAACCTGCCATGAAATAAACTGCTACGATTTAATGAGATCTAAGCGTTTCCCTGTTAGATAAATGCCCGTATGTATGTGTATTTTCAGCAGCACGCATATGATCTTGAGGCAATGTTCGGCAGTGAGGGGGAGTCTGCTGTTAGGCATTGGGGCGCATGAGCTGATTTCCGTTGTCGTGGTTGTAGCCTCAACGAAGGGGCCGCGCGCGTGTGGAATTTACATATTGTTATTTGGCCCGAGTGGAACCATGTTGGGATTGGAACATCCCCGCAATACTACAGTATTTGTTTACGCCGCCGCCGATCATGCAATGTAAGTATTGGGCTGGATGAGGCCTCCTGCTCAGAAGCAGGTGGTCCTCGCCCGGGATAAACTCCGTGGTGTCCGTCCTGGGGTTCAAACGAGAGTGCGGAAAAAGGCTACTAACCTTGTAGGGCGGGTGGGAAGGTCTGAATGTTCCCTGTGCCTATTTCCCTGTTCTCGCAGGGACGCTAGGCTTGACCGGATTGATCGGCGATTGCATTAATTAACTTAGTGATTCGTCCCCAAATGCTAGAATCAATTGTTTTCCCAAACATGGGTTCGTCTCATCGATGTTATTACAATGTTATCTTATGCCACCGCCGAGCATTCAATGTAAGTGTGGGGTAAAATTAGGCCTCTTGCCCTGGTCGGTGGTTCCATCCTGACTTACTTGTGTTATATTGGCTGTCGTTTGCCACCTACCGGGACGCTGCGTGGTCTCACCCAAACCTGCTCCTATGTTCAGTTATATTGTTAGGCGTAATTCGGCGTGCACACGGAGGGTCTACCTAAAATGCCGGAGGTAGTGGCGACTCGCTCGCGGTCGCGAAGTCGTGGTCATGTTGTCTGCTTGACGCTGGGGAGCTGTGTACGCTTGTTCGAACCGATGCAGTGCTTCGCTACTGTATCTGTATCTGCTTTCACCCTGCGCTCTTCGTAATCGGGGGTGCTGCTGTAACCGCCGATGCCTTGCGCACAAGAACCTCCCACATGCCAGGAGTGCACATAAAAGTGGTCGGAAACACGGCCGCTCGCATGTGCCGCAGCACCGTTTTTTTATTATCCACACTAACTAGTTCTTCCGCTCGCCGCTGGTCGTCGAAATGTAGAGTATAATGGAACCAATCTGCGGTTCCGCGCATACGTGTATTTGCTGAAGGTTCGACCCCCCCCCCCGCAAAGCATCTTCTCGGCCCGGGGAGTTATCTCGATTATACCGGTATTCCGCCGATATACTTTATTGGGTGTGCAAAGATCATGTAGACGCTGACCCCGCTTTGCGTAGTATGACACCCTCGTGTCGCGCAACGGGTGGCCAGCCAGACCCATCTAGTCTCAAAAGCCTGCGTTTTTAGACAGCAAATCTGCCGAACCCCTGCTCCCAGTAGCCCCGGAGTCTCATGGTGAGGAAGAGCAATACCTATCTCACACGGTAATTGGCCATTTACCGGCGCGGTAAAACGAATACTTTGATATTTCAACAGAACGTATGATGCATGGCGCACGTATTGGTACGCTGCGAGCATGGATGGGCTCGGTAGTATAGTCATCGTAGGTGAGAGCCGGTGCTGAAATTTGAAGCTGCTGCGGCTGCTTGTTACCTGTTGGTGCAGTTTTGCTGCGCTACCGTTAATACCTGGTCGCTGATGTTATGGCTGTTATCGGTAGTCTTACGATAAATCAGTGGTGCGTTAAGGGCCCCGTGCTGACATAATACCATTGTGGCTGTCGGTATCGTGAGATCGGCCTCTGGTGCTTGACCCCGTTTATCGATAGTACCTGGTAGATCGCAGCATATCATCCGCGCGCATGTGGAATATAGATGTTGTTATTTAACCCGATTGGAACCATGTTCGGCTTGGAACATCTCCGCAGTAATAGTCACTAACGACATACTGCTGTCGGTATCGTCCATGTCCTTTGCCATGTTTATTCCCGTGCGATATATCTTCCCATTTTATACTTTGTCGTGAAAACGCTGAGTCGTGCTTGTACGCTCCTCGGTGTGTTCTGTCGACTCAGCCTACTACCCTCACGACTGATCGCACCTACTTGCAGGCGCTATCTATGCGTATTATGGTGTCTCCATCAATATCGACGGCATCACATCATTTTTCGATAACACTGCCGGGGATGTTGGAGGTAAGCGGCTTCTGTAGTCTGTGTATAAAAATAGGTTATCCTGCCGCCGGGGAGTTTGCCACGCATGGGTATTACCATAGAACCGTCAATATTGTGGATTAAACTCATTAACCATATTGTTGCAAGCCGTTCAGTTGGTGCTGACACAGCCGACGACATATTCACCGTCGAAAGAAAATTCGCATTCATAATCAATATCCTTGTAAATAATGCCAGAGACCACCTGAAGTAATCTTCGGGTACCCAGACCAAACGTCTGGCTGTTGCGAACAGCGTTCGTATACGTTTTGGTGGATGAGCCTACACTTCGACAGGAGTAGTAAGGTAGCGTACGGTCTAACTTTGTGCGTGGGCGTGTGCGTGTGCGCGTATGCGCTTATTAACCGGTCAAGGTTCTCGGGATATAGGCAGCTGACAAATGAGTTAGAATCGCGAACACGTGGTAAGCGTTACTGAGATGCACCCTGGTAGCCTGTTATCTATATATTCCCGTTGGGGTACTTAAGCTGGTTACTGGGTGCCGCACAGATACGAATAGTTCAATCGATGTGCAAGTCAATTGTGCTCCTACCCATGTGACGTTCGAGCATCCTCCCCACGTTACCCAAACCGCAGGTACATTCGCTTTGATTTGAAACATGCGCGCTTGAAAAACGATAAACATGTGCTTCAACGCATTACATATTTTCATCGCGAGTCATCCCACGGTAGGGGTCGCACTTTTTGGAGTGAAACGTTCCTGCTCGGTTAAGCTCCTGAAGTGAGGAACTACCGGTTGATTTGATCATTTTACGAATGCCTTTGTTTTAGGACTACTAGCGGAAACAAATGTTGATCGCGTTACGCGATCGAAACTCTTCGAAGTCACGTTTCGGGTGAGATATTGAGCTCCTCATGTTAGGAACTCAGGAACTTTCTGCTGCACCCCTACCGTGAGATGACTCTCGCCCCGATATTCGGGGCATATGCGTGGGCTAAGCATACCGACTACTGATACTGCACTTTCCTACCCGCAGGTGCCATGGCCGCTTACTCTAATGTATCCATCCACATCAACGGTAACGTGTCTTTCATCGAAAACTTAGCCAAGGAACGAGGAGGTAAGAAGACACATTTTACGATAGAGGTTCACCATATGTTTTTTGAAGCTCCTCGCTTGGGGAGCTCTATACCCTCGTCGAAAAAGCAATTATGGGTAAACTGAAATTGCAATACGATGAATAAACCGGCGGCCCATCCATACAAAGTATATATATATATTGCAAAAACAGAATGGCATTCCGACAATTTTGGGTTAAGGAGCCCCGTCATCCAGAAAACTAAAACGCGAATACTGCTACCTCTATCAAGAACGCGTCAGAACCCCCCGAGGTGCTTTGCCCTAGTACCGGGGTCTGCGGTCGTAGTGGGGAAGTTTGATGGAGTCACCATGTACAAGTCCGGTATAGCCGGTGTTCAGGAGCACATCCGAGGATCATCAACAACTCCGACGATTGCGGGATGCTCCGTGCATCGAATTCATCGTGTCCATGTGCTTAAAGGGATTTTACCCTTTCGGAAAAGGTTCTTCAGACAACGCGACTTAAGTAGTATTGAGTAGTTACCAACAATCCAACCCGCATTTTGCGTCGCTACATCCTGCGTTGTTATATGGCGTGGGTTCATTTTTTTGGCTAAGAGCGATATTCGCAATCGGAGCATGTGGTTAAGCTTGTTCCCGTTTGAAATTCAGTTTGATGGGAAGCCCATTCGAACTTCATTTGTCTATAACATGCGGGTGTCATGTCATGCCACATATACTTCATAGACAATTGCTGTCTACCACACTATACCAAGCGCGTTGAACAGTAGTTTCGGAGTACCTTAGCGTGAGGCGGTCATCACAAAGACACATCATACGGTAAATGCGAACCCTTATTTATCTGAGCCTCCGCACTTGAGGCGTATTGTTGTAGACCTTACCCAAAAATATATTTTAAGGTAACTAAAAGTGAAAGATGAACAACCGGACGTCCTACTGTAGGTAAAAAAACACCTTAAATTACGGAACAAAAAATCATGTTCCGACGAATTTGGAGAGCGCCGTCATCCAGAAATAAACAATGCTAAAACGTGCTACCTCAACGGTAATACGCGTTCAACGACATGAATACAATATGCCCGTTGCCTTTGGCCAGGTGCTGTGTACGCCTCTGTACCATGGTGTGCTCTCATCACGTAGAGGTGTTTGCCAAGACAATGATTACAAGACCCCTTTTGCCGTTCGTCAGGTGCGTTATTCTCTTCTGAAACTTGCTCTGTCAAAGTCGACGGCAACAAAGTGTTTTACAACAATACAGCCTGGAACGACGGAGGTGAGGAACATTATGTGGTTATCGTTATTAACTTGTTTTCCTGATTTCCATCGCTTGGCATACACAATATGTACGACCATGCAGTTGCCACGATAGTTACGACAAACCTCTCTCGGTACGAAATGTTTCTGATGTATGCTGCCCTACCAGCGTGTGCTTTGTCCAGATAGCAAGGCCGTGCAAACAGTCATCGTGTTCATGCTCCGTCGAGATGCCCGAAGTCTCTTACGAATGTCGATGTTGTCTGCCCGCAGGTGCTATATGTATGTACGGAACCTCCTCCATCTATCTCAGTGGCAGCAACTCCATTCTCAACAACAACGCCGGATCTACCGGAGGTAAGAAGCGTCTCGTGCTACGTCGTAGCACAGCCGGGTTGATTGCATCGCTAGGGGGGCCGAACATGGACTAAATGGCATCACCCCTCACATTGTATGATGTGTATCTGTATCAACTCAAACTGTCGGTGTTCCAGCCGAGGACAGCGGTACCGACGGCTGTCAAGATCATGGAAGACGATGCTTCTGTTGTTTATTTGAAAGCAGTAAGCCCGCACGCGCAGTCTTTGAAATAGTTATGCTGGCTGAGGCCTTATCTGTGTGATAAGAGATACAGAGATGGCACCAAGTGAACAGTACCATGTGATCGCAGAAAGATACGATATTTGTTCAAAGGCACCTATTATCGACATATTCTCAACCAGGAAGAGTAGAGTCAGGTATTGGGAGGAGACAACGATTGGCAGCCGGGGTAGGTGTGGCCGCCACCATATCGTCATAGTACGGTGTTCGCGTTACAGAGAAATGTACTCTACGAGCTGCGGTACTGACCGATAGCCCGCCCTACACGAACTACCCCTGATACGCATGACAATACTCATGGCGGTAAGCTAGATCCCCTGCAATCAATCAACTTGGCGATGGAAGAACACTGGCAATATAGTTCACCGGGAAGAAGGAACGAACTGGAGTCCCGGCGCATGATTTATATATCCGACCTTTACAACGAAGATACCCCGTGGATTCGTGCGCTGTTGCCGCAAATGAACTAGATATTTATACCTCAGCTAGGTACGTGCATATCAACTAGAGTGCGTACGCATAAGCTAGATACGTACGGACCGCAAAAGTCTGTATTCCAATGCGAAGTCAACAGCTAGAGGAACCTTCGCCGGATCAGAATACGAATGGAAAAGTATATTCAGTCGGGTGTGTGAACAGCCGCAATATAGACGTTGTCATGTAACCCAGAGATTGAAAACACAAACAGATAAAACAATATATTTAGGGCTGTAAATAGACAGCGGCAGCGCGGATGTATTCCATGTAGAGCAACACTCGTAGTTTAGCGACGATAGTATTGTCGCTATTGGTGGAGCCAACCTCCAAAGCCCTTTCCTAGTCAGTCCTTCCAGAAGTATGTCCTTTACACGCCGGTCCGTGTCTTGTATGCCTTGGGCGTGATGTTACGACTCTGCACTTGGAAAGCGGCAATAAGGCATGGTTTAGGAATCTCTCGTTGCCGCAAGGAATATGCCACCCAATCCCACTCCCTGGATACCCCCTGTGTAGGCGGCACCCAATGCTGCACGAAACGTGCGTATACATTCACAGGGTCAAGAACCAGCTCAGAGACTTCAGCACTGGAGTGTCTGATCACCTTGCTGTTCGTTTTGCGACTCCTGGTCACCTTATGAGTCTCCATCACATCCGTACATGACAGCGTCTGACTTGCTGCACCTTCACACACCGCTCCACGGGCCCGAGCACTCCCTCACCGTCAACGTCATCGCAGACACCACAAAATGAATGCCTGATTCAAACCAGGAACGAGTGGTACAACCTAAATATGATGGTGTTAGACATACGGCAAACCCAAGCAGCTGCTCACTGCCAACTCGGTGCCTACGGTGTATTTCTAACAAGCAAATACACAAACCTGGCTTTCGTCTGCCTGTGAACTCCGGACCTCTAATGTGGACAAGGGATTCAACCCTTTTAGGAAGCGCTCATTGCTAATGGATTCACAACCCTCTTTCAGCGTTAGATTTATTGCGTTACCTTGATGGATACGATGTTAGCGTTTTCCCTTATAGGAGCCTTCGAGAGGGAAGAGGACGGTGTTTGAGGCATGCCGCAACACCGCACGGCTTTCGGTGCTTTCAAATATGCGCGGATATGGTACAGACCGGCTGCCACGTTTTGTGGTCAGCTGGTTGTTATTGGACAACTCTTTAAGAGAGATTTAGATGGGAAAGCTTGGCCCTTCACGGGTGGACGGCGCCCTTCTGCCACCCCGTAATAAGACTCTGACAAAAACGATGAACAGCAGGTGCATATGAATTTGTCATACCAATCAAGTGTGCTTGGTGCTTTGTCAAAATTGAAACTTTAAACGTTTGCGATATAAGGCCTGAACAGATGTAAGCACACGGATGGTCCGACCCCCATCGTCCTTGCCATATGAGGGGGGGTACCCTCCTTGCCACACGAGGGGGGCACCTTTCTTGCAACACGGAGGGGATTCCCTCCCTCCTCCACTTGCCGCAAGCGCAGAGGCGTTTCCTTGCCAAAGGGTGGGGCACTCCCCCCCTTGCGACACTCTTGGGCACCAGGTCCTTACCAGACGATGCCCCCACCCCGCCCCCCTTGCCACAAGGTGGGAGATCTCCCCCTTTTGACACAACGCCGGAAACGCTTCCCTTGCCAAACGTTGGGGTACTTCCGCCTTCACACAAGGCGAGGTGTCCCATTCCTCTTGCGAGAAGGAGGGTGACCCCCGCCGTGGCATGTAGAGAGGGACATCCCCTGCTTGCCGTAAGGTGGGCGGTCCCCTTGTTACCACAAACAAGGGGACTTCCCCCTTACACCCGGCTGGACGGCAAGGGAGCAACGGGGTGTTCCATAGGCCCCAAACGTCATAACCTGTACAGGGTGCTCCTTGCCACAATGGGTGGGAATAGCGAGAAGCCCCCCATTTGGATATCTGTTATTAAGATCGAAATTCCTCGCTTTAAATGCCTTGTGTACAGGACTGCCGGCGAATGAATGCAACCTAGAAACGGCTGGTATATGAGGCCACACCACGGGTCAGACTTAGCACGGTATCCCGTGCCGTGCCAGCAATCAGAGTATGCCTGGTGTCAGTCCAAAGTCCGACTTGACGCATACTGGCATGCATACATGAATGATCCCTCCACATGAAATATCAACGTGTTCCCTTTTGACGTATACATGGTGTTCTTGAGTGTACAAGGTGCGACTCGAGCGGCTATATGAGAAAGGCGCGAGCTATCATCACCTTGGCTTTTTAAGTACATTGTTAATGATGACCGTATCTATACTAGACTGTTAGTGATCAACATGTGCACATCATGCCCATGCTAGACTACTAGTAACTAACATGTACATGCCCATTCTATATCCGCAGGCGCCCTGAGTGCTACTTCGGAGTCCTCTATCTACGTTCGCGGAGACACCCATATCTGGAAGAACTCAGCGAACAACGGAGGTAAGGACTGTACGCAGGAGTCATCCCACGGTAGGGGTTGCACGTTTTTGCCAAACGTCTCTGACCGGTTGAGCTCCTCAGGTGAGGAACTACCGTTTGGTATGAAGTATATTTAATTTTTAGGACTAGCAGATAGGAATGTTAGTCGGTTGCGGGACCGAATATCTTCGACGCCACATGCTTCGGGCGAGATGTTATACTCCTTATGCTAGGAGCTAACGTCAGGAGGTCAGAACCTTCTGCTGCACCCCTACCGTGGGATGTCTCCGAGGTACATTCACATTTTATGTAGCGTATTCCCTGATTCTTGTAACACTAGGCACGCCCAGATTACCCTAAGGAAGAGGATGATGAGGACGGTGGATAATACTGACATTATTGCTGTGATATTAGCTTACGTTTCTGAAATATTGACAGCACTGTATGCTTTGAAAACGGGATTGGCGTTCTGCTGTCAATCATTAACGAAACGTTTAATAAGAGTATTTAAAAACCTCGATATATAGGTTGTCAGTTCGTTATTTCGTTTTTGCAAGTGAATTTGTAGCCCAACCTCCCAGGATGGCCGACGGATACGTACAGAGGTCAGCAGCGTCTCAGAACTTTTCACGTTCTGACCGTCTTTTGTTGTGACGTTGGGAACAACATACACGTTGGTTCTCAAATTTATCGCTATTCTGCCCATTTTTTAAGCGAGCCTGAACATCGTGTACATTATTGTCGACGCCACAAGCACATAACCGAACATGGTGCTACTCTGAGGGCCAAGTAACTGTCGATTTGGGAAATTGTCTTGAATTCGCCAGCACCGAATTCTATATCGTACAGCGTTCAATACTTTCACGCTGGACAGCGTTTGTCGGTACGGCTTGCTTTCACGTTGGAGTTCGCTCTAGCAGCGGGGTCATGTAGTGTATGAATCGATTCCTTGTAATAGGCGTCATGGACTGCCTGGAAGTGGTATCCCCCGCCAAACCCGTGCATGTATTTGGGTGAGTCGAGCAACACATGTCAAGCCCCTACAGCGAAACAAAACGCAAGAACCGTCGTCTAAGTGGCGGAGCCAGTGAAGGAACCACCGGTATAAAACACGTCGGACCCTAGGTCCATACTGTGCCCTAACCGTGACGTCTTATTTGAACACTGGTGATATCTCGTCTATGATAGTTTTCGGTTTCAGCACGACCGATCATTTGTTAGGGTGGTTGAACTGTTTCTACGGAGCCTTTTGATGATCTGCCTTATTTATGGGTCAGGGTTAGGGTTAGGCTATCCTAACTCTGCAGCAGCCTCCCATCTTCTCTCGCGCCGTGTTCTGGGACTTGTACGGCTAATGACCGCCCGTGTGATACACTTTCTCACGATGGAGTTTAATTTTGCGCTCTCGAGGTGCTTCGTTTTTCCCTCTGTGTTCCGTTGCGAGGGATGCACATATATAATGTGGATTGGGTTACAATTGTAGTCATCTCTACATGCCTCCAGCCTACTCGTAAATAGTTGAATATCATGCCCTGAAGTTCGGTCGAAATCGTCATAGCATCCGCAGCAGTATCCAAACGAAATTCTGAGAGTGTTGTATATTTATGTTCAACCGCAACCCGAGCCATTCGTTCTTGCATTCCTCGCGCCATGCGGGCCACGCTCCAGAGCTCGTTCTGATGCTTAGCTGGTTGCAAACATTACTATGGTGTATGTGTTGGTGGTGCAACAGGCGAATTGTCTTCCTTCTGGTTCGAGGGGGTGATTCGAATCTCATTGGAATGAAAACAGTGGTTTTTCTGTGTCTTGACTGAAGTCACTAAAATCTCGTGAGTTGCCAATATTCGACGAAACTCGACGAGCGGTAGGAATATGTGCACGCCCATGCGTTTCACAATTTAAGGTATGTACCAGCAGGGTGAAGGGTAGCACCGGTCGTCACCGCCTGGTCATGAGGCCGGCGAGTGTAAAGCTGCTACCGAGTTGGCTGGGGAGAGAGGGATATGCACCCGAGTCAATAAGTACGACAATACAACGGTCCATCTTACCGATGGTTGGAGGGAAATAATACAAACGGTTCGATGGAAACCTATACGAATTCAGAGTCATCCCACGGTAGGGGTTGCACTTTTGGGTGTAAAACGTTCCTGACCGGTTGAGCTCCTGAAGTGAGGAACTACCTGTTGGTGTGCTAATTTTACGAGTGAATTTAT
>JBBMKB010104518.1:0-10124 GCA_037833945.1 Alaria marginata
TTTTTTTTTCCTTTCCAGTTGGGGAAAGACGGGGGGGAAAAACTAAAGAAAGTTGACCCCCCCCCCCCCCCCCCTCCCTCCTTCCTACCCCGCCAAGTCAAACTTTATGAATGTACGTTTTTTATATTATGTTGACAATCCAATAGTGTGCAGCATGGACGAGTTTCAGCGTGGATGACAAATGAACGTTCCTGCAAAACAGAAGATAAAGCAAGGTCAGCGAAATAAGCAAGCGATTTACTAAGCCGAACTCTATTTTCAACGCTTTTGGGAACCATTTTGAGCGACAAGAAAGACAACGAGTACATCATCAGCATTTATCGAGCGACCGGTCAATAGACAGGATGTGTAACAGTGCAAGCCTCGCCATGTGGCCCGTGTGTGGCGCAGCTCTCTACCTTTAAGGTCGGAAGCACACACCCTACCCCGGCAGGTCGATGCTGTAATAATCAAGCACTCTAAGCACGTTCCCCTCCGAAGCCCCAACGGGGATACATTAGAAGACGACAATCATTGAACAATGGGAATAAACGACTGTTGGAAATATTATATTATGGAAGCGTTGTAAGTTTTATTCCAGCTTACACCGGTTTTTGGTTATTCGGTGTAAACCGGCTGAAAGAGGGTTATTTTTGCTTTCAAGAATATGTCATCCTTGTCCGGGTGTCGGCCTTTTGATATTGCCTCCAGGTCCCCGTACTTACTCTCGATGCAGTAGAAGTGCATGCTACTGTAGGGGTGCAGCTAAAACAGACGCAGGCCATAGTACTGTAATCAGTCTAATATCACCATTGTTTCTCCGCGGCTCCTTTCTTGAGGAGCTCTATACCTCACCCAAAAACGTACCTTGAGCGAATTCAAAGTGCACCCCGATGACCAAACATACGGCCGAGGTAACAAACAAATCATACTGCAAACCAAGAAGGAACTTACGACGATCTTGGGTTAAGGAGCATCGTTATTCAGAAAACAAAATGGCCAAAAAGTGCTATTAATACCTCTATCGTAGAACGCTTCCACAGCGAGGGTGATATCTTGAGGAGCTCTCCATACCTCAAATAGAAACAGCCAACGTACGAAAATTTGAGTGTACAACGCGATGAACAACCCCGTGACGCAGTTGTGACGCGAAAACACGAAACACACCGTCAAAAACAGATGGGGAGTTTCAGCGATATTGGGTACTGTAGTTTCTCGGTCGACGAGCCCAGTCAGCCAGAAAAAATTCGTGCGAAACTTATCATCCCTCTCGCCGCACGCGTCTGGATGACAAGGCAAACAAAAAACCAACAACGTGTCACCTGGATCATGGTCGTGAAGCTGAGGAACAGGTTACCCACTGATGTGATAACGTCGTAGACCAACACAGTGCCCGCAGCGATAGCCTTTTCTTGCATTTCTGGCCACGATAACCACAAGTCGCCGCACTTGGCGTGTGGGGCATACACAAGGCTGTCTTGTAGTCGGTTTGCTCGGATGGGCTCGATCTCCAAGCTCACGTTCCGACCTTTGGTCATCTCAAAGCTGGCATGACTGCGTGCAAAGAATACATGCCACGGACGAGAGCAAGGCCAGCCAAGTTAACGGAGGAAACATGATTTACGTAGACAGTGCTCGATATTAAGAGCCAATCTGATAACATGCCTGGCACACAACTATGTTGGAACAAGCCGGGGAGAGGTGGGTGGTAGGGAATTATTGGTGTAGCAGTGCAATAGATATCGTGGGAGGGTGTTCGTGTAAGGGTGGAATACTGATGGTAAAAATGTAGACCTTTGCAGTTCAACCTAAACGAACAGGAACCAAGTACGAGGATGATTAGCGTTGTTTGGGTTTAAGGGTTTTCACCCAGACGCAGTGTGCGAGGATACAATGAGCTCGTAAGCTCTTCCTCGTTAGTGTGCATGGTGTACGTTCGAATTAACTACGGCTTGTCCAGACCACGCCTTGTCTTGACCTGCGGTGACGGGAATCTGCAGGCGAGTTGAGCTGCAAACCTGAAGTAGAGGGCACACAACCTAAACACCCGGCATCATCAGCCAGTTGGCGGTATCGTGGAGTGGCCAACGGTTCACTGCAAATACCAGCGACCACTCACGTAACACCAACAGTTACGGTTAGGGTTAGACAAATTATACGATAGAGGTTCACCATTTATTTTCTGAAACTTCTCACGTGAGGAGCTCTATACGCCACCGAAAAACAATATTTTGAGCAAACGGAAAGTGCAATCCGACGAACAAACCCGTGGCCCATCTATACAAAAAAAACATGTCGCAAAAACAGATTGAAATTCCGACGATTTTGGGTTAAGGAGCCCCGTCATCCAGAACATATCCACGCCAAAACGTGCAACCTCTATCGTAGAACACGTCGTTATATTTAATAAAGGGCATGAGTAGAGTACCCACAGCGATGTGCATCCAACCGAGATTAGCGGCCACCGCTTACTGCCCATCAACCATCACGCATATATTTGAACGGGTACCGTGTGTTTGCTACTGACCATGGCGCTTCGACGGGTGGCAAGATATACCATGTTGGAAGCACTTTCTGCCATTTTTTTGTTTAGGCCAAGCTTTCTGACTGGGTACAATAGGAGAACTACACTACAGCATTTATGTTCAGTTAATAATCATATAACCCCGTTCCATGGGATTGTTCATTGCACGAAGCATACCGTGTTTCTCAATTTCAGGTTTGGGATTTGGTTTAATGCTCCTGACGTGAGGAGCCATTGAACAAAATAATGTTCACCACGAACGTCGGTCCATTACGAGTGCATCGTGTATACCGGAGAAATACCCTTCTATAACGGACCATCCCAGCATCACCAATGGAGTTCGAGGTACGATCTGTGCTTGAGGCCCGAACACGCAGCATCGTGTCAGAAGTTGGAACTACAATGCCATTTTCGTTCTGTGTGGTCGACAGCGCGACATTCACTTACTTTGTGACTGTTCACTTTTTTGGACTACGACGGTAACCCTAGTCGTGCCCATGGTGCGGTATTGACCTACGTCAGTAACCATTTTGATCGATGTGGAAGCTAAGAACTACCGGACCGTGTTACGACAGGGATAGCACCAACTGTACAGTAGTCTTCATTTAAGAATGGGTTCTGATCGTTTTTGTGGGTTATGTAGACGGTCATACCGAAAGTACCACGAAAACAGGTCACACGCCGTTTGGATCGGACGGTGCCCTGAGTAAATATGAAACTTTGCGTTTGTTTCGCATCGTTATTTATGTATCTACTGTATGTTGTGCTTTAGTTGCACCCTTGGAAGGCAGATTTCGGTAAGGACGGCACACGGCCATTTTATGTTTTTGTTTTCCTGATTACCAGAAAACCACATTCTAGCCACAAGATATATAACAAAAACGTTGAGGCCGGAAAGTTGTGACCGTAGGATAAACGATCATCACACAACTTGTTTTGGTGTAAAAATCCATTTTTTTATGGCGCCGAAGACGGAAACGATATACCAGGTACAGTTTTTAAGCGCCGAAATAATTCAGCTCCATCAGAAATATATATTTAACACCAAAACAAGTTGTAGGATGACCGCTTAGCCTATCATCACAATTGTCCGCGGCATAATAGGTTTAATATCGTGGCTAGACTGTGGTGTTCTGGTAACCAGAAAAAAATATATAATGAAACTGGACGTTTGCCATCATTTCCGAAAGCTGCCTTTCAAGGGTACACCTAAAGTAAAATGGAGATAACAAGAAAAAGAAGCGAGCGCGGCGTTTTCTTACTCAGGGCACAACTTGACCCAAACGGAGTGTGGTCTGTTTTTTCCGTTATTTCAGTATAACCATCTACAGAACCCACAAAGAAAAGAGGCCCTTCACAATGGAGGACTACTGCAGTAGTATTCGATATACGAGGCTCCTTGTAAGAAGAGCTCTGAGTGTCAACCAACAACCGATATACTGTAATACACGTCGGATCGAAAACTACTGGACATCTCTCCAGTTAACGAGACAAACAAGCCACATAGGTTCGGCTAAAACGTATACTACAGCACCCCTATCGCAACAAGCTTCTCCCGGTATAATACCGCATATATAGAAGGAGAAAGACAAAATGCGAGGATAACAACTGGGATGAGCGAAACCTAAATAAATACATGGTATATAGTTTTTGTAGCTTGTTGCCGCCTCCTGCTACCTGGCTACTGCGGGCTGCTTTTGGTTGTTGTTGCTGCTGCTAGCCGCTTCCGTGTTACCTGCTGACTGTTGCTTTTGCTAGCTGCTGGTCCAGAATTATTGTGCTGCTGTCTTCTGCTGCTCGTTGCTGCTGACCGCTACTTAGGCACAACGACCGTCCACCACCCCCCAACGCAGACCAGTTGACGACACTTACACATATTCTGCTGTGGAAATTCCTAGCGACAGCTATACTACCTTATATCTTGTGGACTACTCTCATCCTCGAACAGCCCACCAGAGTCATAGATCAATTACGGTTGAAAACCTTTGCCTCCGCGGCTCGAACAATATTCCCCCATGTAGCTACGATAGACTATCGCCAACCACGTATATAGCATGTACTACTGCATGACAACCCGTTGATTTCATATTTCCAAAAAATGGGGCCTACGCCGTTGGGGCGGAGGAGTTGGACGTATTAACTAGTAATAGTAGTGCGACCAATTAAACACCGATTTTGTTATTTTTTTATCGTCTAAGAAGGCCTCTGCACAAATACAGACGCGGCCACTCCGCACGCGGTCTGTGCCCTTCCTACGTTGCACTTTGATTACTTCTTGAATGGCCCAAGCTGTTTCGCGTGGCAGATGCTGGAATCGTGGCATATAAGTTCAGCATTTACACATCCCCTAAGTTCCAAACGACCTCTACCAGACGATATTTCACGGGAGGACTGTTGTGTGTTGAACCTAATAGGCTAATTGATACTTAGCGGCCGTGTCGTTCTCACCTATGGGCGTCATCTTTTCGTAGAGCCGTGAGCTCCTGGGAGACCGGAATGTTTTGCGCGTTTCCTAAGTTTGCAAATTAGCATGCGGGGGGGACGGCGCATAGGTGGATACGCGTATCTTCTCCAGGCGGGGGGCAGTGACAGTAGCACGATTGTTGAAAGGATGGAAGGGAACTCGGTAAATTGCAAGAGAGTGTAAGGCAGGCCTCTTCTATCCGGTCTGGAATATTATTCTGGATAAGTGCCTAAATGCATAGTCTAGACTAAAGGCGTAAGCGATGAAACCTATCCTTGCTCTGTAATAGTGCCGACGGTACTCCTGTCGGTAGGATGTTGCGCATGATATACTAAGTATACACATATGTAGGCGACACAAGCGACAGCTCGGGGGAGGGAAGGGGTAAATGCTTATACTGTGATCTACTGCATTTGATTACGTTATGTTACGATGTCGATGTGAGCTTGGTCGGCTCAGCTCAACGGGCAACATCATCACTCAGGGGAGTTACTATTATTAGCGAGTTTCGGGGGGGGGGAAATAAAAACATAGTGAAAATGACCAGGGGCTGTTGCTCAGGGGCGGGGTGTGTTTCCAGCATTTCTAACTTGAAAACATGAAGAAAACAAAAAAGCTCAGGGGCTTTGCGTTGTGCTCTCCGGTGAGCTTGAAACATAAAACCCGCTCTCAAATCGCGACGAGCTTCGAGCTTCGTGCCGTTCTAAACGCACGATGCTCCACTATTCACCACCTTCAGCCGTGGCTTACTCCCTCCGCTCCTCAATTCATATCTAACACTTGCCAGTTGTCGTCGCCGTCCTTTTTTCTGTCACCCAGCTCGAAGTTACGTTGCTAGTTGCGTTGCGTTGCGTCGAGAACACAACACCCACCTCCCCTCCTCATCTTGTCTGCCTAGATGAAACCTGCTGTACTGCTTTCGCCGCCACAGCAGTATCACCAAGCGACGACTGCTTGGAGGGGCTGGTACGCCCTGTTGCTCTACGCGTTGGCAGCGAGTGAGTATCTGCCCCGGCAATCCTCCTCGCCTAGACCCAGCTTGAGAGGCTGCTTGTTGGACATGTTTATCTCCCACTCGTATGAGCACCAGCATGTCTCCCCCAGCATACTGAGATCGTGCAACACTAATTTCGCCGCCACAGCGTCAGGATTTCACTACTGGTTCAAGGAGCTGGCGCGCTCTGTGTACGCATTGAGTGCGAGTCGGCTTTCCCTTCCGAGGTGGTCCAGGCACCCTTACACCGCTAGTGCTCTGTTCCCTGACCGTAAACCATTCCAGTTTGTTGCTCAGTGCTGAGCGCCATTATTGAAGTCTTCCCCCTGAGAGAGGTCAGGTGAAAACCAATCCGTCCATGTATTTTTGTTATGGCGAACCTCCGACAGCTCATGAGCAACGTCATCCCTGAGCAAGTCATTTTTTCACTTCATTAGTTCCCAATTTGCATGGAATATATGCTAAACTCGAATATAGAAACCGGGTGACGTGGTTGCGGTGACTTGGTTAGGGTGACATGGCTTTAGGGCTTGATGGTAAGAGAAGTGACCAGGGAGGGGCTGACACAAACCCACCTCCTGCACATCCTTACTTCTCCCCTTTCTTCCCACCATATCTGTCCCTTGAGTGTGCTGGGAGTAATACACTAATAAAAACCAAGGTCTACGTCTACTTCAGCGCCTCATGGTTGCCGAGCGTATCTTTCATTCCTTCCCTAATGGTCTAAGATAGTCGGCCGTGGAAAATAATGGAAACTGTTGCACAGTATATGCACACACCCACTTCAGAGGAGGGACTTGTATTCGTAAAGCTGAACGGAGGAAGGCCGCCCACGATGCGGTGGCCATACCGGACGCGCAGCGAGCACTACTGGTAGCATTCATGCGCGCAGAACCAGGTGGCGACATTACTGCCGCAGTGCAAAGACCGGGATCCTGGCTGGAAGCCTGCTCGGACTTGCTTCCCCACCAAGCCGGGAACAGCGTCCAGATCAGCACCTCCTGGATCACCAGCCACAAGCAGCCCGACAAGCTCAGCAAGAAGCAAACACCCGGGCAAAATCGGAGCCGGAGAGAAAAGTAGCGAACGCCCGGGTAGTGGAGACTAAGAGCGCCATTCCGCCGCCTATTAATCGTGCCCACAGGTTACGTGAAGCCTACGCGGGCATATATTTGGATCTCAGCTGGTAACCTCGTATACCTGCTGACGGCTATGGTGCGGGTTCGAATCTCTCTGGAATGGAAAGCGACACGTTATTCGTGGGGAAACAAAATTCGACTTAAAACGTTGACGAGGGAAAGGGACGGCTGAACCCCCCTCGCGATTAAAATTTCGGCAAGCACCGAAGGAGGAAAGGCGGAGGGAAATATTATGTGTTTACCTTCCCCCTGTGTGACCTCGGCTGGTGCGTCAAAGCATCTCGCGCCCTTAATAAATGGGACGAAAACACACACACACATTCAGAGCAGCAGCAGCCCCATGCGACGACGACTATATATTGGGAGCAGCAGCAGCAGCGGCAGCAGGAACTAGACCCAAGGACATCAGTAGTGGAGCAGCAGTACGAGTAGGGGGTTAGAGATGAGCGGAAGGTATTCGACCGGGATGATGAGCAGGGAGCTAAAGATGAGCAGGGTGCCTTGGTTGCGCAGGAGGACCGGCTATCGGCCGGGAGGGGGAAGGTGGAAACTGGATGGCATGAGCCGGGCGAAGAAGCGCGTACGGACGGGAAGTGGTCTTGGCAGACCGATATGTCTGGCCGAATGGACCCGACCACTCGTAGGAGGCGAAAAACGAAACCGATGGAGCCGGTCAACAGAAGAGTCAAGAGCAGAAGGTGGGCTGGGGACGGAGTGCAAAGTGGTTGGTTGCGGGAAGGAGCCGGAAGACCGCAGGAGGAGCAAGACCAGAGAGGGGCGGGAAACAGAAAACCAGAAAGGCATCGTCATCCCGGGTTTAGGCACGCGGCTAGCAGACCCACGTCAATAATTTGACTAGTTGGTTCTTCTTCGTGTGCGTCTTCACTGGCAATTTCGTACCTGGTGGCTTGGTTTTGTTTTAATGTTTCACTTTGGGACGTTAACTACCCACCCCCCTCCCACGGACTACCCCCCCGATTTCATTGCCTGTGCATTAACTTTGGGGCAGGGGGGTGAAGAGTAGGGTAGAAACGTTGCACGCGTGTATATACGCCCGAAAACTACTTGACCGCGGCATAACCGAGTTCATGTTGACATTAGATGCATGCTAGTTGTATCAGTTTAATAACAGGATCATCATCAGTATTTGCCGTATGAGGCTCCTCACTCGGGGAGCTCTGTACCTCAACCCGAAAAACTATTTGTTAGAAAACTGAGAATGCAGCCCGATAACAAAACTCATGACATAGGTAATAAAAAACACAGGGCAAAAATTGAACGCCATTCCGACGAATTTGGGTTGAGGAGCCCAGTCTTTTTAGGAACCAAACGGCCGAAAAGTACAACCGCTATCGTGACACGAGTCGTAAAACGTTTGTTTCGCGTACGGCGAACTAAGAAAAGGTGCCTCAATTGTGTTCCCTGCCAGACATATTTTACGATAGAGGTGCAGCGGGGTTTTTCCGAAGCTCATCACTTGAAGAGCTCTATGCCCCATCGAAAAATTGATTTTGAGCCATTCGGAAGTGCCCCATCTACACAAAAAAAGAATGTTTCAGAAATTGAATGACATTCCGACGATTTTGGGTTAAGGACCCCCGTCATCCAGGAAGTAAAAACGCCAAACCGTGCTACCTCTATCGTAGAACGCGTCGTGAGATAGACCCAAGCAACATTGTTTCACCTGCGTCAAAAAACATGCCCGGCGCGAAACAGGTGTTGCACTGTGAAAAAAACACCTTTTGGCGCTTGTTGGGCTCCAGGGCGTTCAGTAGTTGTTACAGTTGCGCTGGGGCAAACGTTTCTGGTCAGAATATAGTTGTTTTGCGCAGCAGGCGACGGAGAGCGCGTTTCACTTTTCGCGCTGCGCAACGTTGTTGTACCGCTCATTGTCTTTTCCGGCGGAGGCAACGTGGCGTAACATGTGCCGTTGATGATGTACGGGTGGAGACTAGACTAGACTACAGCACCAGGCCGGGTTTTGTTGTTAGCTTAGTTGTGAGTTGCGGTGGGCTGCCGGCCGTAAGATGTAGGCCACACTCGTAGGTGTGTTTACACGTTACATGAAAGCCTTCTTAACCCTTTTACTGCTGGAAAACTCCGTCGCTAAAAAGTAGTCTGTCATCAAAAACATGGATGTACAGCCCTAAAGGGGTACCACAAATACCGGAAAGCCGTAATACCGTAAACCGGTATCGCTATTTCCAGCATCTCGGTATAATACCCCTGTGTGAAGGGTAGTGACGAGCAGAGATAGCTGACGTGCGAGACCCTGTACGAGCTAAAGAGAACCGGGCACCGAGCAAGGGGCGTCAGGCAGTCGTCAAGTTGTTTTCTCCTCACCCACCCTCCCGTATACTTCCACGGTGGATAGGCAAACAGAAGGGAAGAGGATACAGTGGTCGATTAGTGATGGCTGAATCCCGATCGCACGGGCCGGTTGAGACGGAATACATTACACATTATATACGTTTGGCCTCCGTGGTGGGTTCCCGATAGAAGCGGGCCGTTAGAAACGGTACCACCGAGATCACGCGCAGGTGGTGGTCGAAGAGTGATGGCATATTCCCGATAGGGCGACTCGTTACGAACGGAATCGTCATACTTTTTAACCGTTTAGCAATCGCGTTGGGTTCCCGGTACGAACGGGTTGTTATAAACGGAACCATCATAAAAAACATGCACATAGTGGACGATTAGTAGTGGTGGCTCAATATCGATCGCACGGGACGTTTGAAACGTATTCATTACACTTCTAATTGTTTGGCTGTCGAGGTGGGTCCCCGACAGGAGAGGGTTGTTAGAAACGGAAAACCTACTCGAAAGCACGCGCAAAGTAGTGCTTGATTAGCGGTGAATTTCCCGAGCGCACGAACCGTTAGAAACGGAATAATGGTATCACCAATCGTTTGGCGATCGTGGGGGGTTCCCGATATGAGCGGGCCGTTATTGACGGGAAACCAACTCGAGAGTACACACAAGTAGTGGTGGGTCAAATAGGTCCCCGATCGCACTGGCCGTTCG
>JBBMKB010104540.1:0-10123 GCA_037833945.1 Alaria marginata
GTGTGCCAGCCGGAAATACCGGCACTATACCGGCAACCGGCACTATTCCGCACACTGCCACTATAGTTTATTCCCATCTGTGCCAAGCGATTTCACTGGCATTATATACGGCACCGGCATTATTAAACCGGCATTATAGAGGGACCACTACTGTAAACTGCTTGCTTTTGAGAGATATACTCGTACGGCCAGTGCTCTGGAGCTGGTGGTACACGAGCAATCGCACGTACGCAATCAAATGGTAGCGCCGCGTAAAAACATGTGTGTGTCTGTTCGACGGAACACAGTATCAAAACGCCACGCACCGAGGAAGACAAAAGGCAGGTGGAGATTAATTGGTAGTGCCGCGGTAAAGACATGGTTGTGTTCAAAAGAACACAGCAATTTCAAACAGCTGCAGACAGAGGGAAGGCAAAATAAGTGACAAGCTACGCCGCGCATAACTCTACGAAGCATGTCCTAGAGCACGCCATCTACTGTAGGCTTATACCCTGCTAGCAATTATTAGGCGTACTTGGGGCGTTTTTAAGAGCATGAAAGTAGCGTGTGTGTATGTTTTTGCCGATAGTACAGCACAGGACACCTAATAAGAAACAGGAATGCTGTCTCAGGCTGGGTTTCTTATTTGAGAAAGGGTACGTTCTACACTGGATTCAGTATAACGGCTCCCGAATTTATTATTTTCCCGTAAATATCAGTCCGACTTTCATATTACCTTGTTTCTTATGAGGTATCCTGAACTGTCACGAGCCAACTTAGGAGAAAACATGGGGTTCATTGTTAATATAGCGTTATGCGTTGGATTCTTCAACGTTCGCGATTGAACCGGTTGTAGATATTTCTCCGGTATAAATCTCGGGCGTTGTTTTGCACCTCCTTGTTCGTCGTGCCATCTTTTTGCGGAGCCTTCGCGCAGCCTTAGCGCAGTGTTTTTACGTTCCTTATCCAGCAACACGCATCAAAAGTAGGGGGAAACAGCAGAACAGATATTAGCCTGAAACACCGTCCGCTCAGAAGTAGCCGTCATCATTGTCGGCAGCAGTGTCAATCCCGCCACCACTTCCATCCAAGGCGCTGCCACTGCTATGCGACGAACGTTCTCGTTCCCCTGCGGCGAACGATTCTTCTGTACCACTAGCCGCACTACTGCCACGCCCATCATCGGGGCTCTTTGCACCAACCTGGGCGTTCACCGTGGGATCGTCAAACACTGTCCCTGCGGAGGTATCTCCCTCACGCGAGGACGTACCCTGAAGGTCTACCGAGGAATCTGCGTGGGATTCCGACGATACCGTGCGAGACGGTAGCGTTGGTCTAGGTGTTATGCTTCCCGCGCCTCCTTGAAGAGCTCGAGACTCCTGAGGTTGTTGCTGTTGCCTCTCAGCATGCATTGACGTTGATTCACTGCCCATGGTAGGTAGTTCCCCTTGGATGTCCGAAGAGGCCGTACGGAACGACGACGACATTGGTGGCAAAGTCTGGGTAGGGGACCCACCAAGGCCATCATCCTCCCTAGGGAACGACGACGACGTTAGTGGCAAAGTCTGGGTAGCGGACCCACCAAGGCCATCATCATCCCTCAAAGACTGGGGTTGTTGTTCTCCCTCAATGAGCATCGGCGTTAGTTGACTGCCCGCGGTACGTGGTTCTCCTTGAATGTCTGTAGAGAACGACGACAACGCTGGCGGCGGCAAACTCTTGCTATTAATAGCAGATATACCAAGGTCTTCGTCATCCCTCAGAGAGTGGGGTTGATGTTCTCCCCCAGCGAGCGACGGCGTTAATTGACCACCTACGGTATTAACAGTAGAAAATTCTCCTTGGACATCATCCGTAGAGAACGACGACGACGCTGGCAGCAAGGTATTGCTATTCGCAGACTCACCAACCCCACCATCCTCCCTCAGGCACTGGGGTTGCTGGTTTCCTCCGGTGAGCAACGGCGTCAATTGGCTGCCCACGGCAGCAGGTGGATCTCCCTCTCGGGTCAAGCGTTGGCGACCTCCGCCGGCGGCTCCAAGTGGTACCTGATCCTCTCCGTGGGCGAACGCGGTAGTCGATAATCGTGCTGGAGAAGTCCTTAGCCCCGTCCCCTGCTCCTCCTCCTCCTCCTTCGATAAAGCGTGTGCAGGTGCCAAATACACACCTTCCGTCTCACGTGTCTCTGCAGGACCAAACCGCGGCACGGGTGGGGACAAATCTGGACGTGTGTCGGGTCTATTCCCGCCGGCGGACCGAGGTCGACGAAGATTCCTCCGCCCATTCATAGCTTCTCCCAAACGTGTCTGATTGGCTGCCATGGTGGGAGGTTCTCTTATCAACCAATCATCGTCCATGGGGTCTCCGGCGCGGAGGTTCGGCCGCGCCTGGTGGTGGGGTGGAGACGCCGCAGATGTCACGGGTGAAGGCACGGATGCAGGGGCTGCTCGAAACGCCTCCATTTTCTCCTCGCTATCGGCGATGGTGACGCGTTGCCCGTAGTGACCCAGAGACAAAGAACGACGAAGTCGGCGGCGTGGAATAGGTATGAGAAAAGTGTGCATCCTCTCGGAGTTCGAGCCGTGATATTCGAAACTGAGCCCTACGCGTTATTGTGCTTCGAGGGATGCACGCGACGAAGGATATTGTGCTTCGAGGGGTGCACGAGACAAAGGACGTTGCGCGTTAACCCCCAGATAAGAATCCCACGTGCGCACCTATAGCTGGAGATTCTACAAAACAAACGAGTCTACCGAATACAGTTTAAAACCGTGCCGATGTAAGGCCACAAGCATACCATCTCAGAGGCAGATCAGCTTCTCTTAAGCAGTATCCCGACATTTTTGACCACTGCACCTTGGCGTCGAGACGGCGAAGGAGATGTCCACTCCTTCGTCCTGCCTTGCCAAGCCCTCGAAGAAATCGTCTTGATACTCGGGCACGTTCACCGTGACATCGCCAACGCACTCCACCCCCCCCACCGACGTGTCAGGCACGAGAGCAGCACCCTGCCCTTGCGTCGCATCCTCCGCCGAAAGACTCCACCGGCTGTTGTAACTGCCATCGTCGTCCATTTCCTCGCCGCGAGACGATCTCCTCTCTTCCCTCTTTTCTCCACCGGCGTACGCGTCACCGACCCTTCCCCTCGCATCTGAACCGGTATCCCGTGCTTTAACGCCTTCGCCACCAAGCGTGGGATTATCTGGCGCTGCTCGGTCACCTCCTACGTTTCCACGTTCGCCGCCTAGTCTGACGCTATCTGTTAGTATTCGGCCCTCTCCGCGAGCCTGACCCACGGTCGAGTGCCCGTTGTTTTCGCTATCAGGGGGCACCACCGTCGACAGTGTAACGGGATCACTTTGCGGGCGTGCTTCACCCGCCCCTCTAGCTCCCCTACGGTGGTCGTTATCTGGTGTGCTGTTTTGGCCCCCATGCTGACCGCCTCGCCCAATAGGCTCGTCGGTCTCAACCGTGATTGGGGTCGTTGTTTGGCCCGGTTTAGTCTTACACCGGAAGGCGTTTCCGGTTCCAACAACGTTGCCTCCGCGTACACGCGTTTTTTCTCGTGGCCGACCAGCAACAGGCGGGTCTTCTCCTTGGACACATTCTCCCATCGCCGTACCGGGCAAGGCCAAGGCAAACGGATACGTCGAGGGCTCTGGTGGCGAGGATCTGCTGGGTTCGCTCTCAGTACGCCGCGGCCTCTTACCGCCAGGAATAGCACCCGAATGCAAGCCTGCTCCGCGCATAGAGCCGACTGGTTGGTCGACGTCGCGCTCGTCGCCGCGCCCATGGCGGTTGGACCCTCCCGGCCGTCCGCTGCGGTTGTCATTCCGTTGTTCCACCCCGTCCGGGTTTCCACGGGCACTCTTCCTTGGGTTCACTACAGTCCCAGTTCCCGCGATCGCTTCTTGTACTGGGGCGGGAAGTCCTCCTCCTCCTCCTCCTCCTCCTCCTCCTCCTCCTGCAGCCGAACCTTCCTCCCAGTTTGCCGACATATTTTCTTCCCACACACTATCATCGTCTTGCTGCTCTTCGTCGTCTCTCCAGGGTTCGCCCTCGTCTCTCGCGCTGTCGGCACTCGTGGCTTCTGTTTGTACCTCATCCACGCCGTCTGTTTCGTCCCACGTGTGCATTCTCTTGACATCGTTATCTTCGTCGGTATCATCGTATCTGCCGTCGGTCACTTCCGATGCCCCCTGCTGCTGTAAACTCAACGTTTTTGACGAAGGAACTGTGCGGGATGGTGCAAGCGGCGGCTTGCCTAATGGCTTACCAACCGGCCGAGTGGAGGGGAAACCATAATCTCGACCACCACAGTCGCGTCCATGCCACCACGTCTCTGTCGCTTCGCTGCCGTCAACCCCCACACCCGAGAAATGCCGCCGAACTCCGTAAGTAGACCCATCTCCACGACCGATCTCGCCTTTTTCATGACAGCTTGAAGGCTCGTCTTCCGCTGCATGAAGTCTATGAGGTTCTTCTCCAATATAGGATGCCGCTTTTACTGCGCCTGCACGGGCGGCCTTAATCGCTCTCCTCTGTTTAGAGTCGTGCGCGCTGTCGTAGTCCTGCGCTCTGTCGTTTCTGCCATCGCTGGCGCGTGTTAAACATCCGCCCTTGTCTGGGTTTCCACCGCCACCCCTATCGCTGCTGCTATGGGGTTGCTGCTCCTCGTCAATCGCGCTTGTTGGTGGATGGAGCTGCGATGACCGCGTCCGAGTCCCGCAGCTCCGCGCGTGGCGGGATTCAAGCTCCCGGAGACGCTCCTCTCGGTACCTGTTCGCGCACGGGGTAGTTACAGGCAACGTTATTACGGGGGACCATAATAAATAGGACCTACGGTACACACAAAAACCTATATATTTACCTATTTTTACTAACAATATTTGGTCCTATTTACTATGGTCCCCTGTAATAGAAGGAGCGTGTATACCGCGAGGGGAGAACGAGCTGAGGAGGCAAGTTATATGCGCCGTAAAACACAGGACGCGTTCTACGATAGAGGTAGCACTTTTTGGTTATTTAGTTTCTGAAAAGCGGTGCGCTCCTTAACACAAAATCGTCGGAATGTCATTCTTTTTTTTTGCAGTACAAACGTTTTGTATATCTAGGCCGTGAGATAGTCCATCGGGATGCACTTTTCAATTTTCTCGAAATCGGTTTTTGGGGTGGGGACAAGACCTCCTCATGTGAGGAGCGTTAGAAAAAAAAAGGGTGCACCTCTATCGTAGCATATATATGTCGCAAAGTATATATAAAGAGGGGGGACAACCTGTTCGCATAGGGGGCGGTTAAGGGCACGAACGCACGCTACGATGGATGTGCACCATTAGTATTTGCCTTCTGAGGCAATTTGCCTTCTGAGGCTCTTCACTTGAGGAGCTCTTTACCTCACCCACAAATTAATTTTGAGCCAACTGAACGTGCCAAACCCGACGAACAAGCCCATGACCTACGTAGATGTACAAAGGCCTCGTTATCACTCGGAAACCCGGGGAGGGCGGCCGGCGACTGCGATCTATATATACACGGCCTTAATTCCAGCCAAACGACAAAACAAATCATGCTCCTAAAAAAGAACGGGATTTGTCCGGCGATTTTGGGTGAAGCAGCCCCGCCGTTCAGAAACCAAAAAAAAGCCAAAAAGTGCTACTATACTATAAATAGTATCGTAGCACGCGTCCACGGTAAGAAGCGGACGAACTGTTCGCGAGGAGGAACGGGCTGTTCGCGTAGGGAGCAGTTTCAGGCACGGTCAGAGCCGGAGTGCATATCGCGAGGGGACATATGCTGCGTACTACCATCGTAGCTTATCGTAGCTTATCTCACCGAGCGATCTTCTGTCGGGCCAATCGTGCCGCCCGTTTCCGTGCCTCCCGTGCCGCCTTCCGACGGTGTGACTCCTCGCCCAGCGCCAAAGCGACGTTTCTCTCAGCGGTGCGTTGCTGTGCGCTCGACCGTAGACGTGCGGAGCAAGCCATGCTGCTCGTGCGCGCGTCCTCTGTCCGCGAGCGATTGAAAAAAAAGCGTGTGTTAGATGTGTGCGGCCTTAACCACTGAGCTAGCTATCAGTCAGCAGATAATGTCAAAACAGGTGTCAATTGCCATTATTACGGGGGAACGTAGTTAGTAGGACCAAATATTGGTAGTGAAAATAGAGAAATATATACCGGTAGTTTTTTTTGTTTACCGAAGGTCCTATTAACTACGTTCCCCCGTAATAGCGTTTGTTAGATGTGCGCGTTAACCACTGAGCTGCGTTGCAGCGCGTGGTGATTGTAAAACGTGTGTTGGATGTGCAAGATGACCACTTAGTCGCTGACTAAGCGGTCTATGTGACTATTGATAAGTGGTTTAGTTGATAATGCTTTATAGTCAACCTGGGTGTGTCGTGAGTTCGAATCTCACCGGCTTCATATATTTATTATTTTCAAGCGTGCTCGATTGAGAATACTACGAATGGGTATGATAGTGCATTCCTAGAATGGGTATGGCAGTGTATCACTAGATACTAGGTCAACCGATCGATGGCACCCTTGAAGATAGTATCTACGTAGCGATTGTGAAACGTGTGTATCAACGATACAGGTCAATCAACGACACCCTTGAAGATGGTACGTGACGAATATTAAATTGAGAAGCCCCCCCGTCAGTCACAAGCATGTTGGCCAAAAGCCCCTACCCCTATCTAGGCACGCCTCTTTGACGCGTGCTACGACAGGGGTAGCCCTTTTTTTGGCCATTTTGTTTTTCTGAATGACGGGGCTCCTTAACCCAAAATCGTCGGAATGTCATTCTTGTTTTGCAAAATAGTTATTGTATGGTATACCTGGGCCACGGGTTTGTTCATCGGCTTGCACTTTCAGCTTACTCAAAATCATTTTTTGGGTGAGGTATACATGAAGCTCCTCAAGCGAGGACCCTCAGAAGGCAAACATAAATGGTGTTATCATACTGATTAAAGTAGCATGTGTCCCGTTTCGTTATTTGAAATATCCCCGTCTGCTGCGCGGCTGACTGGCGTCGACGAAACGGTACATCGTGGGATCTAGCGTAAAACTCGCACCCGCTCCTTGGCGACCCCTCCCTGTTAAGGTATTCCAGAAACCCATGGTCTGTCGACGACGCCATTTGTTAATGTATTAGTGAGGTATTAGTCCGTTTGACCGCTTGCAAAATGTTAACCGATGGCTTAGCCAAACTAAGCCTTATAACACCCCCACCCCCACGGTGTCGAATGCTCGTCGGGTAATACGCTAGACTCTCAAGGTAGGAGTATACCGCTGGCGTTAGCAAATGCGCCGTGTCCAATACTTTTCCTCACCGTCAAACGGTCTTGTAGACCCGCGCGAGCAACATCGTTGACGTGGTCCCCAGCATTCTATCCCGTCCGGCACACGCCCGGTGCTCCTCCGCGATAAAGCCGGTTTTCTGACGGGTGAACTACTGCCGTACACTCCCCCGTCCGCCGCACCAACAGCAAACGACAACGGGACTACCACTATTCCAGCTCCTGTTAGTCTGGAAGCCGACAAAAGTGGCGGCCGCAGACCCCCCAGCGAGTCGTACGGTGTTTTTTCCCGCCAGGTAGCGTAACCGCCGCCGGTCGGCGCCGTCGCCGAAGGCGTTCCCCTCCCTATCGACCCCCACGGCAGCGAACCTTCTCGGAAACCTCCTCGGAAACCTTCTCGGGAACCTTCTCGGGAAACTTCTCGGGAAACTTCTCGGGATCGGTCCCCCGGAGATTGACGCATCGTGATAGGCCAGGTTTCCCCGTCGGGACGCGCGCGCGACGATTCTCCCCGAGTATCTCTAAACCCGCCGCCAGAGTCGGCCGTCGGATGTGGTGCCGGATAGCGAGAGCGGTGCGCGTGTCGAGGTTGTGGTGCTCCCGATTGAGACCGTGGCCGCGGTTGATCTAGAACCATGGCCGCTCTGGCATGATCCGGTTGGTTGTGGTCCCAATTATGTCCCAAGAAGCCAACATCGCCGGATTTTGGGGTCTCTGACAGCCGGACGTGATCGGCGGTGATTGCCGCGAGGGCGCGAGCCAAGCGTTTTGCCTCGATCCGGTACTCGTCTGCCTGTGTGGTATTGGCGCGGTGTTCGGAAAATACGTGGGGAATGTTAAAAGCGCGACTGGAGCCTGTTCCGTGACCACGGACTACATGGTGAGCCATCCCACGGTAGGGGTGCAGCAATAAGTTCCTTTGCTCCTGATATGAAGAGCTCATATATCTCACCCGAAACATGACTTCCAAGATTTTTGTTTGCGCCATCCGATCAACATTTCTATCCGCTAGTCCTAAAACAAATACACTCGTAAAATGATCATACCAACCGACAGTTCCTCACTTCAGGAGCTTAACCGGTCAGAAATGTTTGACCCCAAAAAGTGCAACCCCTACCGTGGGATGACTCTGGTGGCGAGGGGAAAATGTGAGAACAACAACAACAACAACAACAACCAAAAGTATGCAGCGAGAGGATGTTATGGTATAGGGTTTTTGCGATTTCCGAATTCGCTTTGGATTGGAAAAAATGTACATTTTTGTTTTGAGACCGACGACCATCATGATAACCCGAGGCCAACCAACCCAAGAAAAAAATAGGTTAGAAGTTTTTTAAAAAATGTTAGGAAAACATATTTCTAGCTTATTGTTTCGCTGATTTTTCGTGGGTTGGGTTTGCCTTGGATTGTGACGTTCGACGGTTTCAATACTGATCGTATATATTCTCCTAACCCAACTCCTACCCTACCAAAGTTGGTATCTCGCAAAAACACGCTATTATTGTGGCGATGAGCTAACCTGAGAACAACAGCAACAACAAAAAGTTTGCAGCGAGAGGATGTTATTGTATGCAGCGGGCCAAACCGAACCGCCTCGACCTCTTTGGGCATCCGCATGCCCACCGGTCATCACTCGGGGCAAAAGTTCGGAGGCACTCAGGGAAACTGAAGATGCACGCATAATTCCATGTAAAAAAACATGCCTTCCGTTGCGTTGCTTCACACCGCCGCAGATATATACGTGAGTGTTGGTCGGTAATTTTGGTTGCTGCGCACCTCTGCTATTCTCGCTGATCGAAGTATAGCGTCTGCTATGATACGTCCTGCTTTTCGCAATCAGAACGTGCGATGCTTTGACCCTGTCTGGTAGTTTACGACCGCACGGCTGATACTAAGCATCTCTAGAGGATGAAGAAAAAAGAAATCAACATGGACACTGGTCGATGGGCGGAAACAGCACCTCAATATGAAGATATGCAAAACGCATCCACCAACGCACAAACACACAAAAGCACAAACACACAAACACACACAAACACACACAAACGCACAAACACGCACACACACACAACACACACAAACACACAAACATACAAACACACAAATACACAAACACACACAAACACACACAAACACACACAAACACACACAAACACACAAATACGCACACACACATAATACACACAAACGCGCACGCAAACACACACAAACGCACAAGGGCGCACACACACATGCACACACGTGCGGTGGTGGGCGAAAACTATCGCTGACCTGCTCGCGAGCCTCGCGCAGAAAGCCGAGCGATGCTTGTCGGTTGAGGTGTTCGATATGGTCCTGTTTTGCGGCTACGGCCCTCTGAAGCTTGTGAACCTGCGCGTGACGTTCAGCCGGCACACGACTCAGGGTAACCCGGCAGCGGAGCTAAACACGACTTGTGCGGTTTCTCCTCCTGCCGGCTTTCTTGCAACAGAGTTGCGCCCTCTGGCCGTCTTTCTACTTCGTAGATACGTACAATACTCTGTAGTGCGGTGTTAAGAAATACTGTACGTAATTTGTTTACTCTATACCCAAAATAACTGGAATGGCGGAGACGATAGTAATTGCGAGCGGTACGCGGACGGGTTTGGAAGTTGGCGGTACCGAACGATGAAATATACTATTACGGGGGACCATAGTAAATAGGACCAAATATTGTTAGTGAAAACAGTAAAGTATATAGGCTTTAGTGTGTATAGTGCGGGCATTTGGGACCCGATTTTTGGGGACTTTGATAAAAAAAAGACGGGTCCTACAACAATTGAGCAGATCTAAAATACACCTCGGAAAGCTCTTCGCAGGAGCTTTCGAATG
>JBBMKB010104551.1:0-10123 GCA_037833945.1 Alaria marginata
GACCAAATATTGGTAGTAAAAATAGAGAAATATATAGGTTTTTGTGTCTACCGTAGGTCCTATTAACTACTTTCCCCCGTACTAACAAGAAACGCAGGCTGAGATTTACAGGGAAATAAGAAATTCGGGAGCCTTTATGCTGCAGTTAGTGTAGAATACCCCCCCTCCTAAATAAGAAACTCAGCCTGGGTCAGTTTCTTATTAGGTGTTCTGTACTGTAGTGCTCTGAGCTGGTGTACACGTTTATTTTCGCTAAGAATTCGCGGTGCAAATGGGTCAAAGTAGGACTGT
Organism: Alaria marginata; assembly: GCA_037833945.1. NCBI lineage: Eukaryota > Phaeophyceae > Laminariales > Alariaceae > Alaria > Alaria marginata. The sequence continues at coordinate 292 of JBBMKB010104551.1, forward strand.
AGTTTTCACGAGGTTGCCTATCCACTCCGACAGTAGTACCAAGATCTCCGTGAAATTTGACGTTGACGATTTCTTTTTATATAATTCATATTTATATCATAGCTACCGATACTTGGTTCTGCTGCTCTCGCCTGTCCCTCCGCTCGTTCCGGTAGGAGAAGGGGCATTTTAGGATATTAGCATTTTGCGTTGCGTATGTTGCATCAATTTTGCTTTTTCGCGAGTGCGGCTTTTTTGAGCCCGCCACCCTGTATCCAAACACTCGAACTTTTTGTCCCTCCGCAAACGCATCTCACGTCTAATGCCCGCTACGATAGAGGTAGCACTTTTTGGCCGTACCCTTTCTGAGCGGCAGGGCTCTTCACCGGAGAAACTACCCCACGGTGTCGTTACGTTTTACAAGTATCCTCCATTGTTGTACCTTGGCCACGGCATTGCACGGGGTTGCTCATCTGGTTGCATTTTCGAATGTTTTAGACGTCAGTCAGTTTTTGGGTCAGTATTTAGCAGTCAAGTTTCGGATGTTTTATTTAGCAGTCAGGTTTTGGGTTCTGGACCTCCTCTGGAGAGAAGCGTAAGGCTAATTAGGTGCACTCTTTTTGAAGCATTGCCTCGTCTGTTCTTACCGGCGCTTTTTGTTTTCGCCGTCGCGCTGCTGTTGGTGCTGTTGGTGCTGTTGGCAGGCAGCATTGTGGGCGGACAGAGAGGCCCTCATGCACGAGCTTGCAGGTACGGCAGGCTGCGGTACGTTGTTAAGCCGGGTTTAGTCGCGCGCGCAAGGATGATATAAGTGCGGAGCGCAAGCGAGCGCGAAACAAACAGCGGTAATCTGTACCACTCACTTCGTGTAACCCTCTCATAACTTATTTCACGTTTTGGAGGATAAGTTACTTGCATATATATTACTGGGGACCGTAGTAAATAGAGGACCTGCGGTACACACAAAAACCTATATATTTAATTATTTTTACAAACAATATTTGGTCTTGTTTACTATGGTCCCTCGTAATAGTGTGGAATGGTTTCGCGGTGCTAAAACAGTTACCCGTGCAGTGTAGAACCGCCCGCAGCGCGCCTTGGCATCGCCGTGGAGGCAGTACGTCGGTGACACGCCTACGGGGGAGGGGAAGCTTCTGTAGGACCAGCGCTACGGCAGGGGGGGTACGCTAATTTCATCCATAGCCGTAGTCGTATGACCATAGACCCATCCCTACAACGCCGGGACGGAGCCTGTCGGGTTTTCACCGACCAGGCAGACATCGCATGCACCAAGCACGAAGCGCCGTGAGGTGTTCGGCGAGTCGCTACGTTACTACGGTATGGGGGGTGTACTCATTTCTTGCATGGCCGTAGTCATAAAACCATAGACCCTCGCATCCCTACAATGCCGGGACGGAGCACGTCGGGTTTTCACCGACCAGGCACTACGGTATGGGGGGGGCATTTTTTGGGTTTTAGACACATCTACGATAGAGGTTCACCATTGTTTTTCCGAAGCTCCTCACTTGAAGAGCTCTATACTAATAGTAAGTGATTTTGAGCAAACTGAAAGTGCAATCCGATGAACAAACCCGTGGCCCATCTTTAAAAAAAAAACACATTGCAAAAATAGAATGACGTTCCGACGGTTTTGGGTTAAGGAGCCCCGTCATCCAGAAAACCAAAACGCCAAAAAGTGACCTCTTTTGTAGAACACGTCTTTAGGGCCTTTTATTTTCTCCAGGGCCTGTCGCGCGAGTGCCTACCCTATTGATTTGTTTTTCATTGTTTAGCGCGCTATGCCGCCATGGAACCGTTTGGTTTGCTGCTCATAAGGAAACTAAGAGTACCGCTCTTACCGCACGTACCCTTGGTCGCTAGGTTGGTGCCGCCGCCTGTTAGGTTTCTTCGTATGTATGGGTTCGCAGAAATAGCGTAAGGCAGCAAAATACTTCCAGCTCGGACTGAGCTTCGGCGTTTTCCAACGATAAGAAGTACCTGGTATGCTGCAATTTCTGGAACGGTCCTCAATCCCACCGTTTTTTTTGCAGCTGAAACGTCACGATATCATAGATCGGCCGACCCCCTAAAAGCCTTTCATCGCACCTTCCCCCCCCTCAAACAACAAATGGCACCGTAAATAAATACACATCACCAGGAAAGATGCCAGGAGACGGTTCGGCAGTTTTTGAGCACCCTCAATCACACCTTCGCCGAGCTCCCACACTAACACAGACAAAGATGGGGAATGACGGCAGCTTATCATGTGACGTAACGGCAATGTGGCAGTTTATCGTGTGACGTGACGGCAATATATACATAACTACTAGGTTTTAGTATGGACCCTGCGGCCGTGCCCTGTGACGGCTACTCGTTTTTTGTGTGACGTGCCGTCATTCCCCATCTTTGAACACAGGTGCACCAGTATCACAAGTCGTCACAGGCCTAAACCGCCGTTTTCTCATATCTTTGATTCTTCACCGTACCGTACCGTCGCAGAGGAGCGGAGGAAAACCCGTCGGTTCGACGAAGACCGTCGAGCGTACGGCCACATCAGACGTTTCATCGAGCGGCACGCCGGTGGCCGACCGGCGGAGTGGGACGCCGACGCCGAGCAAGATGTTGTTGGCCTTTCCGACGGCTTTGAACGCTGTTCGGGTGCCGGTGTCGCGCGCCGGGCTCGGTGTGTCGCGGAGGACATGCGGCGTGGGAGAGGGGAGGCGGTGGAGGAGGAGTTTGGCCTGAAAAACGTGAGTCTTCGTCTTGAGTTGATTGTTTAGGAGTCGATGTCATTGTTTCACGACCTTCGATAGCGCATTCTACGATAGAGGTAGCACTTTTTGGCGTTTTTACTCTTCTGGATGTCGCGGTGCCTTAACCCAAAATCGTCGGAAGGTTATTCTATTTTTGCAATTGTTTTGTTTGTATGGATGGGCCACGGCTTTGTTCATCGGGTTGCACTTTAATAAGTTTGCTCAAAACAAGTTTTCCGATGAGGCATAAAACTCCTCAAGTGATGAGCTTCAGAAAAAAGCATGCTGAACCTCTATCGTAGAATGCGTCCGATCTTCGTGCGGTTCGACATCCCTGTTGCCTGATCAACACGAGTTTCAGGAGTTGCTTATTTCTCGACCGTCGACTTTCGTGCGTTACGGCATCCTTCGGCCCGAAAAATGTGAACATCAGGAGTTTCTGCCTTCCTCCCGCTCAGCGCTGGTAGTATCTGTTCAGTTTGTTATTTGGAAAAGACCATTTCAAAACATAACAAAAGGTAAGGGTTGCGCTCAGTTACAGGAATTAACCGTAGTTGCTTCTCATTTCGCGATATTTACTTCGCTATTCGTGCGTTTCGATGTTCGTCGTTGGGCAAACTCTTGTTTCGTTGCGACCCCGACTCAGTTGCTTCAAAAACTAATGTAGCCGAAAAATGAACAGCGTCGCGATTTTCGATTAAAGGGGTAAAATATTGGGTGAGAATGCGCCCTTTGAGCTTCTTGATCCTTTTTGCGCAGCTGCTATTGAGGAGAGGTCACAAGAGCGTGACTCCGACACAAATACACATTGGAGGCCAGGTTTTTTAGGTTTGTTTTCCTACAGTCGTACCGAGTGGTGGCTTGTGTTTGTCGTTCTTTTGTTTAACATGCACACCTTACTGAACGCATTATATATATAGGTATCTTTAGCGTGGGAAGGTATGACCGATAACCACACCGGCGTCCTGTAAAAGCTAGCTACCCCACAGGAAGCTTTATCGACATCTACATCAAGGGGCAGAGTGAATTCAAGCAGTAGCATGGTGGACTCAAGCAAGTTTGTTTATTTCTCCTCACGCTGCATTAACACCACAGGGTCACCACGACAGCGACCGAAACGACGGGAGATGCTCGGCCTCCTTCAGGGTAGGCCCCGACGCCCCTACACGAAGAACGCGCCCCTACCCCCTTGCAGATAGAGGTGTAGAAGTCGACGCTGGTGGATATATTGACAGTTGCTCTGGCAATTTTAAGGGTAGCGTGGGTGGCCGAGCTAAGCGCGGCGTTGGCGAAAATTGCGACGGTGGTGACACGGTTGGTGACAGCAGTGGCGGTGTAGAAGCAGGGGGTGGAAATTTCGAATACGCGGGGGGGAAGTTCGCCCCGGGTGGTCGCCGCGAGAAATTCGGTGGCGGGGTAACATCGCACGAATGGAACGCCCGCGAAAAGGAACATTACGGCGACAGTTACGCCGAAACGGCACCGGCGACCGAGACGCCGACAAGGGGGTACGAAGTTGGCACGTTTGACGGTAGAACAACGTCTGCGAAGGAATCGTTTGCATCGACTATCGCTAATAGCGGGAGGAACGCGGCGTTTAGGGGAGGGGGCGGGGCGGAGGTATCGAGGGATTGGAAACGAATGGCCGGGCAAGCAGTCTCCAGGGATTATGACGTCGGGTGGTACGCGTAAATTTCCCGCGGTGTTGGTAGTGTTTCCCGGAGCCGGTATTCATAGTCGATGATAGATTCCCTGAATGAGTAAGCTCGAGCTATTATGGCTAATCGATACAAAATTATTTTTTATGGTTGCAATCTTGCTCAGCGCTACGCCTTGCAGAGAGTGTGAGCGGCAGGAGGGGTGTTGTTCGCTATCATCATCATGTTTGCTGACGGGGTGATACACTCTTCAATGCGTCGTTATCTCCAGACGCGTTTTCAGTTTCATTTATGCCACTTCCTCCATCTCTTCTGATTTACCCCCCCGGACTAGCAGCTCGGGCCGGCAATGAATAGGTCTCGCCCCTTCCTACGGTACGGCTATGGGACTTTCAAAATGTTGACTGGGGCCTCTATAATCTCTCGTACTCGCCCCATTAACTATTCCCTACCCAAGGTTCTATAGGCCAGGGGTGGCTTTTTTCCTGGCCTGCAAACACACGCTTCGCCTTCGCAAGGACACCCGCATCGCTTCTACCATATACCCCACCTCTGAAGAACCATAACAGGTCGCTCGGCGACTCCGTCGCCCCTCCAGCTCTTGCTCTCCCCGCCCCTGCCCCCGCGCTCCGTCTCAAAAGGGCTGCCTGGTCAATGGTCAAACTACTAAGACATGCAAAAGTGGGCACCCCCCACTCGCCCCCCCCGTGGCGTCCATTCGTAGAGGTTGACACGAGAGGGCTTGCGTGGTCAATGGTCGAATCGCTAAGAGAAGCAACAAATGAGCCCCCCCCTTCCGCCCCCCCCCGACCCGCGCCACCCGTCCCGTCCGTTATCCGGGGTTACCCCAGCTTATTGTATGCCTTGATTGCATTGTTAACCCTCAAGCGTGTTGTCGCTACACCACCCTTCCCGCCACTCGTTCTCCCCCTTCGGCAAGATATTTTTCACCACCAATGAGCCCTGAATCAGCCTTTCGCAGGCATCGTATATGTTGTTTTAGGAGATTGTACGTTCCCCTTCGCTACTGCAGACAATCCTGGTGTTTTCCGTTGCAGATAGGAACATTATCGCGTACCTAATTCCACACCACATCAGTAACATACCACCGGTACCATCAGGTCGGCGATGCCCTCACCCTCGGCTGCCTACCGCCCAGTCACGTGCGGTCGGGCCCTCTGTTTCCGCGCTTCCCCTCGTCATTGTCACGGCTCCCGAGTACAAGGGTCGTCCCCGTTCGGTTCAAGTCGGATTCGACAGCCCCCACTTTGTGTGTAGTGGCGGTATTTGCTATATTAACGGTGGTCATCGGCGGGGGATAGGGGGGGGGGTGGTAGCGGTCGCTTCGGTCGAAACTACGATTTTTGGCGGTTCCGTCCGCTCTGGTTGTGGAAACGGCGATAGTACCGGTGGCGGCGGCGGTGGCGGCGGCGGCGGTGTTCGGGGTGGTGACTGCAACGGTGGCCGCGTCGGTGGCATGCAACACCAATGCTAAATGCTGCAGTAGCAGGTGCACTGTGTATTTCTGGCTTGAGGAGCCCTATACCCTACTCAAACACTGACTTCGAGAAAGTACGAAAGTTCAACCCGATGAATGATCCCATGGCGCAGGGGTATACAGCGAAAAAATTGTAAAACGAAAATGGTATTCCAAGGGTTAATGGGGAGTTTCTGGATTGAGAAGCCACCCGCCAGTCAGAAAAAAACAATTGGTCGAAAAGTGCTACTCGTATCGTAGCACGTGCGCACCACGGCGATCGTGCAGGTAGTCGTGCTGGGAGACGGCAGCTTGGGCGGCGAAAGCGGTTGTTAAAAGGACTGTCGGCGAACGTCATAAACGCAGTTGACCGTACACGTGTATCAATGGTCCACCCTGCGTAAAACACCAACAAACTCGTCACCAGCGCGTAGAAAGCATACGGGCGCAACTGTATTGTAGGATACGCGAGATTTTAACCGTTGTACGAGTGGCACTGAGCCGCGAATGCGAATGATTTGGCGAGGCGCCTGCCCCCCTCTTGGCTACGGACCGACAATCCACACCGTGGGAGCCGGCATAAACGGTAACTGTCGTGGTGAAAGAACTGGCAACGGCACAGTAGAAACGGGAAATTCCCGGCCGGTTCGCCACGTTCTTCGTCTCGCTGCATGTGTCGCAAGTTTGGGTTTGACATGGGATGTTCTGGAACGAAAAACGAAAGGTACGGACAAGTTGGGCGTGAACCATAGTTAGCGCTATAACACCACACTGATTTGCGTACATAGCCACAAGAGAACAAGACTATGGTCCATAAGCTTGCACCTACAGTACAAACATCTGTTTTAGATGCAACGGCGTGTTTGAAATAAACCATGGCGGCCATCGTTGACCGCAAGCTCAATGCTTATCTAACGACCAAAACACCCGTGTGCATTGTGTAGCTTGTAATGGATTCTCAGGCGCGGTCATCTTGAATTTCCTTGGAACAACTTATTCCGTGGATTTCCTTTCGGGCATTGATTTTCTGACGCCTGCGTCAAACAACGATCATTACTTGAAGAAATCGAAACCCCCTTTTCTATAGGAATCTTGGAGCACCCTTTCCTATAGGAATCGCGAATGACCCTTGCCGATAGGAATCGTGAACCCCGTCCGCGCATACGAATCGTTGAGACACGTTTTTGAAGCTTATCTGCACATTGTTCTCTACTGTTGTGTAGTAACGTTTAAAGCGACCTCCCTTCACGAATACGATGAGTGAAGATGGCGTTACTTTGACGGCGTAGACCCCGCCCTGACTACACACAATTGCACCGCATCCACGATAACATGATATCGGCTCTACTCTCAGATCGAGGCTCTACCGTCAGCTCGACCTGTACCGTAGACTCTCCTCTCAGCTTGAGGCCCTACTCTAAGCTCGACCTCTACTTTCTAGCAGCGTGTCGTACGAATTGAGTATTGGTGACGAGACGTCGCGCATAAAACTCGCACCTCACCCCCCACATCGCCATACACCCCCACACGGTAGTATCGTATTCACGACGATAGCATCGAATTGGCCCTACCCCAGGCTCGTGCCCACGTCGTAGTGGATGACCCGTATCCTTCGTGCGAGTAAAGCAAAAACACCAGAAAGTTTTGGCCCCAGCTGCAAGGAGAAACCGGGGATCTGCAGTAGTCCGCATTTAAGAAGGGCCTCTTGTTTGGGGGGGGATCTGTAGGCGGTTGAACTGAAAGAGCCAAGGTATCAGACCACACGCTGTCTGGGTCAAACGGTGCCCTGACTAAAAATGAAACTACGGTTGTGGGGATTTTGCTCGGGCGTAACGATTGGGTCGGAATTTTGCTGTTTTGCCCAATAGGCGCCAGGGGAGAAAACAAGTTGCGCGTGCCGTTTTCGCCCACGGCTGTATACGTATCATAGATATACATGAAACGTGAGGAACCTTTTCGTTTCCGAGTCATCCCACGGTAGGGGTTGCACGTTTTGGGCTCAAACGTTTCTGACCGGTCGAGCTCCTGAAGTGAGAAACTGCCGGTTGGTATGATCATTTTACGAGTGCATTTGTTTTAGGACTAGCGGATAGAAATATTGATCGGGTTGCGCGAACGAAACTCTTGGAAGACATGTTTCGGGTGAGATATTGAGCTCCTCATCATGTCAGCAGCTCAGGAACGTATTGCTTCACCCCTATCGTGGAATGAGTCGGTAATCGTCGTGTTAGTACTGCTACATGGCTTTAAGTTGGACGGTCACTTTGTGCCGTAAATGAGCACCTTGGCAACAGTTATGACGCAGTGAACACACTACCGATCAAACGGTAACTGACTGTGGTCATGGCAAGGTGACCACGGTGGTATACACGACGGCAGGAGTAGAAATACCACGATAATCCCAATACTTCCTATCACCGGAATCACCGCGATATGGCTCATGACGTACAAATCCGCCTCCTCAATTGATTTTTACTAGGAGCGTCCACGACGCGATCGTCGCCCGTGCTTGCCATTGTCAGAACTGACCGTCATTTCGCGCTAGGGGGGCGAATTGGCACCTTCCCAGCGAATTCAACGATCGCAGGGCGATACGTCAAGAGATCATTAATACCAATAATAATGAACGCACACACAGGGGGGGAAAAGGGACGCTCCCCACCTGTGACTGTCGCGTGTCCAGAAAATGAAAAGTGAGAGTGATGACACTAATTTCTCCGTAATAAAACCCAGCGGAAATAGCTCTCAGAGTGGGAAGATTAGAGCGGATAATAAAACATAACACTGTGTTGCCAAAATATTCAACTCCATACTCGTAGCTGTACTTTCCGTTAGGGCCGCGTTATATTAAATCTTCGAAGACTCGTCACTCGAAGAGTTCTTCGTATATCTCACCTAAAACACTGAATACGAGGAGAAGTCCATGCTTCACCCTTGATTGTTTTCGAATTATTTTTTCTCATCCCATCTAGCATCTTCGCACTTTTTCTTTGTCTTTCTCCCTCCTTAGACATAACTCAGACTCCGGCGTCACTAAGCCGCAGACTTTTCTCCCCCCTCCCTTGCTACGGTACCCGCCTCCGGTGGTTTTGGCCGCGAGAAGAGTTTAGCACTTTCTTTCCTTGTCGACTCCCGTCGAATTGTGCAATAATACTGTAAAACAAACCCCACTCTCTTTCCAAGTAGCCTGTCTCCAAATACGTGGGTGCAGTGCAAATGGAGTTAACCAGGGGGAACGCCCCATGGGACGCGTGCTAGGATAGAGGTATTTATACTACTATTAGTATAGCACTTTTGGCATTTTATTTGTCCGAATAATGACGAGACTCCTTAAACCCCAAATTGTCAGAATATCGTATTCTTGTTTCGCCAAAAGACTGTTACGTATATGATACAAAGGCCACGGGTTTATTTATTCGTCAGGTTTACACTGTTTTAGTTTGCACAAAACCACTTTTCTTTTTTGTTTGACTTACCATTATTTATAGTATAAATAGATCTCCTCAAGACAAGGAGGGACCCCAGAAAAAACGGCGCACCTCTGCCGTGGCATGTGTCATGACTTCGGAGTCATCCCACGGTAAGGGTTGCACTTTTTGGGCTTAAACGTTCCTGACCGGTTGAGCTCCTGAGGTGAGAAACTACCGGTCGGTAGGATCATGTTACGCGTACTTTTTTTTAGGACTAGCGGTTAGACATGTTGATCGGGTTGCGCGAACAAAAAGCTTGGAAGTCATGCTTCGGGTGAGATATTGAGCTCCTCATGTCAGGAGCTCAGATACTTATTGATGCACCCTTACCGTGGGATGGCTCTTATACAAGGATACTATTACGGGGGATCCTAGTAATCAGGACCAAATATGGTTAGGAAAACCATGGGAATATGTAGTTACTAGGGTCAATGAACAGGCCCCGCCCCCTAAAAGGGCGTCGGGGCCATATTGTAAGAACCGGATGTCCTTCGA
>JBBMKB010104562.1:0-10122 GCA_037833945.1 Alaria marginata
CTTTCTTATGTAATGTATAGGATTTAGTGTGGCACTCGCCGCCCAGGCTGGGCACTTTCTTAATTTTTTGAAAATCTGAGGCTGACTTTCTTCAAAGGAGCTTTCTTATGATCGGGCCGGTACTGTAGTCCTAAAACAAATGCACTCGTAAAATCATACCAACCGGACGTTACTCACTTCAGGAGCTCAACCGGTCAGGAACGTTTGACCCCAAAAAGTGCAACCCCTACCGTGGGATGACTCCTTGATAGTACCATAGCATGTGTAGACAGACGCACATCGCTCGGGCGGTTGCACTCTACCCGTCATCGAGAAAATCACGCTCGAAAAAAGTCCGAGGGGGTTGTGGTATCTTGCGTGTTACACGTCGGTACTACAGTAACTATTTACGGGGGAACGTAGTTAATAGGACCTACGGTGAACACAAAAAACTATATATTTCTCTATTTTTACTGACAATATTTGGTCCTGTTAACTACGTTCCCCCATAATAAGTAAGGTCGATTTCGCGAGTTCGAGCCCCCCCCCCGAGTGCGTCCGGAGGGACTTTTTCTTGTGCAACAATCGACTACTACAGTACGCGACATGTGTTAAGAATTTGGCAGTTAAGAATTTCAGGCTAAGTTCTTATGTAATTTAAGAATTTACAGGTAGTAAGCAGTTGTGCTCAGCAAGGACGCCACTCTAAATCCTATATAGAAGCCTTTAATAGCCTGTGCTCGACGTTGACGTCACAATAAGCCGCGAGCCTCAGCCAAATTAGGAGATTCTTAACTGCTGTCGCGTACTGTACTATAATAATAGCGGAAAGCACGAGAAGAACGTGAGCTAGCAAACAATGTTCAAAAACAAACCGACGGGCAGTAGTAAGTAGGAATGCTGAACCCTCTGTGCGATAAAAATAAAGGCCGCACCGGGGGGAGAAGGGGGCGATACCTGTGACCACGGCTTGTTGTCCAGACACTGCAAAGTAAACGTGAGATTAAAAAAGAAAAAAAAAACTCAACATGATGCGAATATTATTTTACCAAGAAGGGTGTGATGCCGGTGCTGGTAGTTACACACTACACACGCTTCGTTGTTTCTGCTCGCTGTCGAATGGCAAGGTGCATGGATGAGCAAATACTGTAGGTGCGGTATGATATTATGATCATCGTAGGTAAGTCTAGGGAAATATAAGTAAATACAGAGGATTATACATAAGTACACGTACAATTCGGTAAATAAGGATAAACGTAAATACACACCAGGTAAAATGTGATAACGTTTTTGTTGCGGGCGATCCGGAAATAAACCCTCAGTTAGTTGACTATACGTCGACGGCTGATGTTATACTTTTTTCTAAACTATGTATGTATGGCATGATTTTATTTATTTATCCTCTGGCCGACTCACGGGTAAAAGTGAACTCAAACCCACGTATCTTCATACTTCGTATATAATACGTGTCAAGTGTCAATTGAACTCAATCGATTGCATTCGCAGCCCTTCGCTCTTAATAGCTGGCGTGTCCTTCGGTTTCCGTGGCATTGGCAGTGCTGTCGCGGTCTACGGACGCGTGAGTACATCGACCCGAATTGACCCATGGGGATCAGGTGGGTGGAGATAGCCACCCGGAAAGCGATCTCGCTGGATAGTGTGGGACTTGCGCAAGCTCACCCACTAACAAACCCAAAGCCTCCGGCCGGAATAGGTCTAGTTACGGCCCACCCTACCCGTTCGGGCATTGGTCCTCGGCATATGATGTGATAAAATGCCCGACATGTATCATATTTGGTGCCTTGTATGATCATACCGCTAACCATATCACTCCTTGTATCGGTGATATCACAATGGTCCCATGCGTAGCGTATTGGTATAATACGTACTCGAGGGATAGTACCTGGTACTGTACGTATAATATGGCATACATTTGTGATATTTATACCGACGAACTTTCCGCTGGCCACTCACTGCCTGTGAGCTTGTGATCTCGACGCTCTCCTTGCGTACGACGGAATGATGGAATGATGCGATCATAGAACATCGATTTCATCTTTGCGGTGGGGCTTTGGAATATTGTTCGGAGAAAAAAGGCATAGAGCCTGGAGAGTGGAGCGTGGAGACTAAGGACTGCTGGAGGTATAATATAACGCAGTGTTCCGTAGTACACTACTACGCCGGCAGTATGCAATGCGCGTTTGTTCTGCGATTGAGACTCTAGATTTTTGGGCTGAAATTAGGGTGGGTAAGCCAGGAAACCACCAACAACATGGGCAACACGTTTCATACAGTACACTCTATGATATAAAACATATGTACATATCATACGTGAATGGTTTGTGAGGACGGAATCGGAGATCGGGTGTTAATCGGTGATCGGGGTTCATCCCCCCTCTGGCGGTGTACGAACGCTTAGTGATACTATCAATACTAGATATTTACTGTTTTTACGATGATATAAAAGCAAGCGGGCGGCTGCACTCCCTTCTAAGAAATCACACACTACATCACACTGCCAGGGCTGGGTATTGATAGTTCGAGGCAGGACAAGGAACCCTGGATGCGCCATCAAAGTAAGGAAGCTAGATCTGAACAGGATCCTGGTCGCGCGAAGCCGCGACCACCACTCCCCCCCGGCTTGTAAGGGGCGGGGTGCCGAAGACCCCCTGGAGGCGCCCGGCCGAAGGTGCGTTTTTACTCCATTCAAACTAAAGCTAAATAGTGCGTCGATTTAGGGCCGTGTTTCAAAAGCAGATTTTGGGCCAGAGGTGGTAGATTGACTCGAGATAAAATCGAACATGCGGACAAAGGGTTTGATGATACAGGAGGGTACGGAATACAGCTTTAAATGGCAGTATTTGCCTCTTCAGCTTAGATTCTAGATCGGGTTAAGAAGATATTTACCGGGTAGTAAGAAGGAAGGGACAACACAGTAACAAACAGGAGCGTCATAAAAGGAGTGGCACAAAGAACAACTGCGACAAATGCGCGAGCAGTGGCAGCTGGACGGACGAACCTCCAGTACGTAGCGGCTGTCTGAACAAGTACCGGCGGCACGTAAAATACAAGCAGTTGTCATGGTATCCTCGTATATCCCCTATTTGACATATGGAGGCGTTACTGTTTGACTGAATGAGGAACCACTCGCCTCTTCTGTCAACAGAAGTCCACAACCAACTGCGGTATCTCAGTATTAGAAATATATCACTGAGTACCTAATTCTAACACGCCCCCTCGGTGAACAAACTGTGTCGAACTTTTATATAGCACGTCCAACAACATCAACTACTACTGCTTGATGCGTAGCTCATCCGCATGACAGGCCACCATTTCCGGCAAAGAGAGCGCCCGAGTAGCGTCCAATCGAGCCTGCACCCCCAAGCGATCACGCAGTTCTGAATCGTTAGCCAAGAGCTCGAGAGCATCCGCTAGCGCCCTCGGCGTGGGCTCTGCCACCACCACGCCGTTCTCCATGTGCCGAACAAGCTCCCCTGTGCCCCCAAACCCGAACGTTACCAACGGCACGCCCAGCAGCATGGCCTCCGGACCCACCATCCCGAACGTGTCGGAGCTGATCGAGGGTACCACAAGAGCAGTCGCCCGCTGGACCTCACAAGGCACGTCGTCGACCGAGAGGAATCCCTTGAAGCTAACGCGTGCGTTAAGATCTCGCTCGAGCGTTTCCATGTAATCTCGAAGGGGACCGCTTCCTACGATGACCCCTTGAGTAGCACGTCTCCCTTGCTTCCCGTCCGCCCGCCTTCTCCTCTGCAGAACAGCCATCGCGCGAATAAACATACCCGGAGTCTTGTATCCCTCGAACTTGCCCACCATGATAAACGTCGCCGGTTGGAGGCTGCCACCGCTTCCTGCCGTTGTCGCTTGATGAAACACCAATGCGTCCGTAGTGTCTCGTGTGGGATGCATGCTTTGGTTCAACCTTCCACCACCATCGCTACCGCAAGATCGGGCGGCTTTCAGAACCCGTGCTGCGTCCATCACCGGATGACAAACTTTGACCGGCAGCCCCCCAGCGTTCCGGATGACCGCCGGGTTGTGCGCGACGTAGTGCGACGGCCCAACGAGCGAGGTAGCTGCCGAGAACTGGGGTGACATGTAGCCGCCTGTAATAGCCCCTAGGTTCATCATACGGGTCTTCACACCGGCCAGTCGCGCCAGATGTAGGACGTATGCATCGTCATCTAGTCCTCCGTTGGACATGACCAGTGCGTCGAACAAAGTTAGATGGCGATAGACATCGCCGAGCGCTCGCGCTACGTCGGGACAGTCTGACATCACGTCTTCCCACGTCGTCGCGTTTGAAAGGATGGAGTGGAGGAACTTAAATATTGAGTCGCTTTCCCGTTCTGCTGTATCCAATACCTGCAGTCGAATAAAATGAGGGTTTAGAAAGGACGCAGGGAGGGAGAAAAGTTTAGTTGCTATTGAAGAGAGGTCATGTTCATACATGTACGGGCAACAATGATCTAGAAATTAGTAAAACGTTTCTCACGTTCTTGTAGACTTACGTACCGGTGGTACGCAAAAATAGCCCAATATATTACGTACCTGGTAGGTCGTAAATACGTCTGGAAGGTGGTAGGGATGATCTGGTGGATTGATTGCTTGCTCGTACCAATGTCTGATGCGTGTAACTGTAAAAGCTTTACGGAGATGAATGTGTGAAATCCGCATTCAGGGAATTCCAAAATGCGTTTGGCACGTCGGATGAAGTGCGGTGAAGTTTGCCGCCAGCCTGGCACTTCCACGAGCACGACAATCGAAACGTGTCTACGACTCCTCCCCAGGGCCCAATGGGAGCCCCCACCAATACATGCCATACACAATGAGGAAGGCAACCCCGCGCACGAGGTGGTCTATTACGCTAGCGTGGAGACGTCACCAGATATCGTCCTGCGAGGAAGCCGAACGTGGTCAGGATGGACCTCTCTATGTTTCCCGACATGACAGCGCTATATGCAGCAGTACATAGCCAACCAAGTGTTCGAGCAGCAAGCAGCTGCCCAGCGCACCCAACAAGAAGCCAACACAACCCAAGCACGAGCAGACGAGGAGAGGAGAACGCAAACCGAGGAACAAGGTTCCCGAGGCAGCGACTACCTACCAAACGATCGCTTTGTGGAGTGATTGACGAAAACATTCAATTCAGGGGTGCGAGAACTGTAGCGAGTTGGGGCATATGCACCAATACTGCCCGTCGCGGGTAGATCCAGGCCAATCCATGCGAGCACCGTCACGGTCGGGAGGTACCTTCATAGCGCCCGATCAACGACCGCCATGGAAGCACTCCTACGGTCAGGCCAACATAGCCGTCGCCGAAGCCGCGGACACCGACGACTACGACTATGGCGACTACCGGCGACTGCGGCGACTACAGCTGCGAGCCACAGCAGGCGCCACCGACGCCGCAGCCGAAGTTCCAGCAGCAGCCGGCGTACTGCAATTAACTATGCACAGCAGCAACCACCGCCACCACCACAGCAACAACCGCCGGCGTACTATGGCAACTACGCACAGCAGCAACCATCGCCACAGCCGCAGCAACAGCCGCCGGCATGGTACGGCAACTACGCACAGCAGTAACCGCTACCACCGCCGCAGCAGCAACCGTCGGCGTACTGTGGGTACTGCCCACAGCAGCAGCCGCCGCACCCACCGTGGTCCCAACAACATCGGCATCCCTCCCAGCCACCCCCCGTCCTCGTTTCTCTCGCCTTCTTCCCGAGCATCTGCGTCTCCCCAGCCAGGGCTGCATCTCCTCATGGCACGATCGGTGCCATAATGCGAGACTGAGTCTGATTCGATTTTGTGGTGGTGTGGGGTTTGCTGGGTTGGTGCTTGATGGCCAGAACCGTGGTAGAGGTAGCGGTAGGGGTACAGAGGGGCCCGCTGCCAACCCCGCACATGACGTGATCTGTTACGACCAGTATGGATGTCGCAGCAACTTTATGCAGCGCCAGTCATCTAGAAACACTACGTACAGTACAGGCCCACGAGTAAGAAAAATGCTAACAAGAAGGTGTGGCTCATTTTTTGGGGGGACGTGCTCAGCGGCGAGTTCTACGCTAAACTCTACTTAAAATAGCCTGTTCCTAAGGTTGGTGTCACAACAAGATTCCAAGACATTTAAAACATAGAACTGTCTCTGGGGTAAATAGTAGCGTGAGCTGAGGGTACTGCTCATTTACGCTCATCCAAACTACCTCTATTAGTGCACCTTGCTCCAGATGATGTGGTTTTGTTGGCGGGCCCGCGTTGTACTCTCAAGGGTCACTCTGAAAAATGTTCACTCACCTCATTCGTAGTTTCGACACAGATGCGTTTCCCTTCGCCAACCTCCTTGGCGAAAATCTCTTTCATGGGTATGTTGTCGGCTGCACAGACAAGAAACGAATTAAGGCGCGCATCAACGGTCAGTTGTCGTGAACAAAACAGACGACGAACAACGAAAGGCTTGACGCAACATAAAATGTCCTAATCGAAATTCGATGCAAATCGACTCACAGCTGACGCATTTGAAATATTTTTTATAAAGTCGGCGAGCAGTGGGAATACTGAACTCTAAGTGCGATGAAAATTAAGGCACGTACAGGGGGGGAGAAGGGAAGACGCCTGTGACCAAGGCTTGTCCAGGAGGTCGCTGAGGGTAAAACCTCCTATTATATTAATACCGTTTGAGAGGTGGAAAGTAAACGCGCTGATAAACACAAAATTACAATACGTGACACTTATGTTTAAGCCACGCTCAAGTTTTTAAGTAGAACAGGGTGTGCCCTACACTAATATCCATTTATTTGCCTGGAATATGGGCGGACGTGATTAAATTAGTTGTGCTTGTGATCAACTGGTTGCTGTTGATGAGTTCGACTTGCCGTCGAATCGACTTAACTACAGGCAAGGATGACTAACATTTCCGTGAGTGGTTGGGTAGATTTCCAGATGCTGTGTCGCACGCTAGATAATTCAACGTTGGCCGAATGGTTCAGCAGGCGGTTGCTCCTACGCCTGGTATTTGCGCGGATTGAGTTCTCCCCGGCAATACCAGATGTCACTTTCCTGCGAAGAAAAAATGCGGGAAGGGAGGCGAATTTTCAGCCTCAAATGAAGCACGGTTTGAGTTTTTGCCATTCGATGCCGAAAAGGCATCCGGTCGACCCTGGAATGGAACAGTTTGATTATAAATAGACGTAGTGCGACTAAATTATCGGCGAAGTGGTAAGCTTGTTTTCAAGCCATAGAGACTGCGGTTCGAACAACAGGTAAAAAGCACTTGATCGAACCTGGACATGTTTCTATAGTGACAGCAGGGGATATTAGTAATGCTTTTGCGGCGAGGCGGAAGAGTTAGGTAGGTACTGTAGGTTCGATCAGTTCTGCAAATAACTGAACAGCCTTGTGATATTTTCTGGGGATTTGATGCTGGTGCTTTGACGATCTCGCAGATTTGTTTTGCTGAAAACATAGAGGCAAAGTTCGGCGCTATTTCGGGTAGGAGTACTTCGCCTTTCGGCCGGCCTGGAGCTCGATGAGTTCGATGAGACTGACTGACCTTTTCGCGAGCTGGTGGGGTGCTTGAGGCAAATTGCGAACGCGACGAGAACGATAGTTCTTAATAGATACGCGAACACGTAGAAGGGTGTTGGATCGAAGTTCGGCACATTGGTACTTTGGAATATGAGCATGCGTGTTCCACCTGGGACTTCCGTCACGCAGTATGCAGTATCGTTACGTTTCAGAGAGGCCATAGGCAAGCTCAACCGTGCTGAAAGAGGACATCGGTTGAAACGCCATTTCACGGTACACGCTTTGAGTTAGGAGAAGGGGCACTTGGTTGTGTTGATCAGCTCAACAGAAGTGGAAGAGGACACAGGTTGCAACGACATTCCACATGGAGTGGGTTTGGATTTTGAATTTGGATTTTGAATTTGGATTTTGAATTTGGATTCTGGGCTCTGGATTCTGGCTTTTGATTTGTGGTTTTCGGAGTTAACTTTAAGTCATTATGATGGTGTCGTATTTGTTTATTTCTGTCAAAGCAGTGCGGGGAGATATTGCTTGTTTGTACTTAGCATTCGTTCATTTTGTCTGAGTCAATATAAATACTTAGTATGATTTCTCGCTGTATCCAATACAGAGAGAGCAGGGAAGACGTCGAATAAGCTTGCGTTTTGACTCGGGCACGATGGCGATTGGGGATATTTGAAAGTTCCAGCTGTAGGTTACCGCTGTAAGGTTGCGGGGAATACATCGTGAGTGGTACCGCCTGTGGATCTGACATGGGGTTTTCCCGTTCCCGCACTCTGCTCCACTCTCCACATGGAAGGAGCAAAAACGTCATATTCGTGGTTTATGTGACTGGATAGTACTTTGCCCGGTCCAACCTCACTGTGCAACTCCTGCCAAAGCCTCGGGGGATAAGCAGCAGAGATCCTTCTCCGAACGTTATACATTTCTCAGGGAAGCCAGGGGAAGAATATATACGGTACGCAATTCGCCAACAGCCATGCGATTATTCCCGCCAAAACCCGGCCCCCGATTGGCACATTTACGAACCTACGATATAACGTAAAACATAGAGTAAGTTCATTCTAGCTCAAGACATTAAATCAAGTCCACATCCGAAGGAGGCGATACCCGCCCCCCGATCGACACATTAACAACCCTCCGATACAACGCCCCAAATTTAAGCAGTTCATACTATTTGGAGACATTCATTATTTCCCCCCGTTAAAGCAGACGATATATAATACATACAAATACTCACTTTGGCAAGACAAATCAAGCGTAGATGCTTGGAATGTGTCCGGTAGGTGCTTCATGAGGTGAAGCGTGCTGAGCTTGAAGCCATCCACCATGCCTAGATCCACGAGAAAAACGACACGAGTACCCTCCACGCTGGAGTTGTCCACCTCGATCCGGCTACTCATGACGCTGGGTGCCAGTGCCGTCTCGCTTGAAGATCGCCGCTGAACCATCTGTGTTTCCGCCGAGAACATTTCAAGGCTCAGCGCAGCCTTCGCAATGCAACCCTGCCGGTTTGCAACCCGGCTCTCCCCCGCTCCTCCCCTGTCTTGCTCATATAGACACACCTCAAAGACATTGGATCCCTCTAGACCGTGCATGATTACGAGGCCCCCGCGGATGCTCATTCGCTCCAATGAAGTTGTCAGCCACTCCACTCCGTCCACCGTTGTCTTTACGCAAAGCGTGCTTTCACACACATGATCGTCGTCGAGATACACACCTGAAACGTCCGTCTCGTGTACATCTCTCTGCCTCAGCTCTGTATCTCGCGATACTCTCACGTGGATGTTACAGTGGGTAGCGCTAATGATCGAGCCATCCTGAGGAGAGACAAGCTTAACATTGTGGCCGGATGGTACGAGCGACTGAGCATCATCGCTGCCGTCATGATTCTCTCGTGGCGAGTCAACACCTTCTCGGGACTCAACCGGGTAAAAAACCAAACGGGTGGTCCGCCCTGCTGATGTGCACTCGACCTTCGCTCCGCCTTCTGCTGTTGCCGCAACCCCTTCTTCCACCACGCGCAACAGCCAATCTTCGCCGCCGGGGACACCATAAACCGTATCATGCCTGTCCATGTCGGCCGGGTTGTTTGCAAATGTTACCAAGGAATGCCCGGCTTTATCGTGGAGCATCTCGCAGCGTTCATCGCTCACGTGAGACCATGACAAGATGCCCGCCTTGTTATTCGCGGTTCGAAGGCGGTAGGACCCCTCACAGGTAGCCAGAGTGCCAGGCAGCATCGAAATCGTCACTGCCGTACAAGCTGCGCGAATCACGTAGGAGAGTATGGTATAATACGGGCAGAGGGTCGCGGTGTTCAGAACTGCACCCACGGTTTCGGGGACAAACTACTTGGAATTAGTGTAGGTTCATTTTCCCAGTAGTAAAAGGGAGAGCAAAAACTAAAATGTCAATATATTTCTTGCCGACCCCGGGAGCGCAACTTTCCACGCCCCCCGCTCACCGGGCAGGGCGGTTTTTATTTTGTGCGCGCACCCGCGGGAACCCCCATGGGTGCCTTATGGGCACCCGCGCGTGTCCACGTGGGATCCCGCGATGTATCGCGGTATCCCACGACATCCCACAAGGGTG
>JBBMKB010104573.1:0-10122 GCA_037833945.1 Alaria marginata
ACCGCACCGCACCGCACCGCACCGCACCGCACCGCACCTCACCGCACCGCACCGCACCGCACCGCACCGCACCGCACTGCACCGATTCAAAGCCGCACAGAACCGCAACGTATGAAATTTATCCTAAACAAACCGCACTGTGTACGGACGGATAACGGTAGAGAACCCTTCGAAATAGCAGCACTCTATACAGCTGAGTCGATAGAATCACTGTACAAAGAACATTATTCCGGATCAAACCACAAGGGTGGGTACGTACCATTAACACGCCCTTCATTCTCTTCGCAGTAAAGTCTGATAATAGAAGCAAATCTCAGAGAGTATACCGGGCAATTTTCACCCTCTGTAGCCGTCGCTGACGAACATGATAGCTCTCTAGAGTATGATAGCTCCCTTTGTACTAAACATATAGTCTGACGACCTGTACAGTATACCAGGCGTACGAAATATCATGAACTACATAGTTTCGAGAGTCACAGGAGTAGTTGCTTTGTCTCCCTCAAAAAGGGTTATATAGGTTCCGTGCGCGGAACTATTATAAATCGTCCAGTTGACCCTGGTACTAGCAGGCGAGTCGGGTGCCTACAATTTGTTCTAGGATCTGCACGCGAGATCAAAGTATGACACCCGGCTGGAAAAGTTTGGTTTCGGCAGAATTCTTGATCTCACAGCTGAAGTGTTATTTAATTTTTATTATGATACCATACCATGCCTTCTATATAGAACGCGTTGTATATGGTTGATTTCATGTCGATGGTGGTATTATCTAAGGTCTCCATTTTGGTTAGATGGGGTTCCAACTCAAGACGAACCAGCAACACTGTTGCTGTTTCTTATGAACGACAAAGAGCACACGTGGCCAATCGGCACTTTAGGAAGGACGCCGACTAGCCGAGCCTGACGGACGTGGTATTTCTTTGAGCTATACAACTAAGTTCTAGAGGCCATCACAATGGGCGGAAACGATAACCTTACCCAAGGCCGTTACCTCGGAAACAAAACGGAAAATAGGGTGGACCGTACTTTCCGACTACCCTTGGCAGTGTCGGCCTTTTACGGTGCGGATAGGGGCTTCTTTGACGACAACACGTTGCTTTTGTTGTCATCATTACACCCCTAACAGCGTTTCTCCCTCTTCGTCTATTTACATGACAACAAGCTAGAACATATTTTGATACTGGCAGATAAACAATGACATTCGACCACAGCCAATAAGGCTCGACTTCAAGTAAACGGTTGTATGAAAATATAAAGAATAATATGCTGGAAGTGGCATGTGTTTTATCCGCTCAACACTAAACACGTATCATGTGTATGGACAACCACGCACACAACTAAGTTTATTCACGGAAACGTGTTTAGGCAAACCTGCCATGAGGGATCGCAAGGCCTTTAGCAGAAAGAAGGATGAAGCCAAAAACACTGCGGGTTATGACCTGGGTTTGGAACGTTGACGAGGAATAAGAAAATATTTGTGCCGGTGGATAAGAGGAATAGATGTGGGAAATGTATCGCGGAAAATGGTTGGCAGAGAGTCATAGGAGAAACGCTACTGCTTCAAAGAGTAATGCTCGGTTCGGGACGGAATAACATCTACGGTATATTGTCGGAGGGAATAGATAGTAATTTTAATCAAATTGGCATTTTAAAATCGAAGCAAAATAGTTTGTGCACATAAGCTAAGGGGTACATTGCCACGAAGCAAATCGCATTAAAAGTAAAATGTGGTAGAAACACAAGAATACAAAAAATGTATGCCAGTGTCCGAGTGACCATACACACCCCGATGTAATATAATGCTGGACGTCCTGCTTTACATTATTTGAACAGGCGATGGCAATACCGTAGACATTGCCATGGCGTGACCATGGCACGAACCACGACACACCATGGCCAACTACGGTGCGACCATGGTGCACACCATGGCATGCCATGGCATACCATGGGTGCATCCATGACATATCACGGATAGATCATGGGTGGTCCATGGATGCTCATGGTTGGTCCATGGGCGTTAATGGTTGGCCCATGGCGCGTGCCATGGACATTGCCATGGACCGTGTCAGAACCATGGTAAATGTGAGGCCAAGGCAAACAACACGGGTCATGCCATGAGCATGCTATGGCATATCATGGCATATCATGGCATGCCATGGCATGCCTTGACATGCCATGGCGTTGTCCCGTGAACATGTCATGGTATGCACCATGGCCCCGCTTTTGTCGAGATGCCAAGGCATGTTCATGGCATGCTTACATAATTTCCGTGGTTAATGCCATGGCCCCACATCTATCGTGACCATTACACCGCCCATGGCCCTGCATTTTCACGGATGCCCACGAGATGTTCGTGGCAATGGCGACGGTGCGTTAATGATATCGACCATGGCATGCTCCATGGCATGTCCATGTAAATTACCATGGCATGGCCATGGATGACCATGACAACGCCCATGACTGACCATGACTGACCATGGCAAATTCATGAACCACCATGGCATGTTAATGGCAATGGCCATGGCCATTATCATGGCAATGACCATGGTATGTTCGCGAATGCCCATGGCACCTCCCTGGCAACGATGACGGTGCATGCATGTGATGACCATGCGATCGACTATAGCATGACCACGGATGACCATGGTATGTTTACGGCTAAGCCCACGCTGCGTTCATGACACGCCCATGGCTGACCATGACCTGTTCACGGTACTGACCGTAGCGTGTCCATGGAAACGCCCACGGTGCGTCGATGGCAAGCCATGGCAATGACCATAGTATGTCCACGGCACTGACCAAGTCATGTTCTTGGTAATGACCAAGGTATGTTCATGAATGATCCATGGCAATGACCATGGCATGTTCATAAATGACCACGGCAAGTTAATGAAGGGCCATGGCATATTCATGGCAAATACCATATTGTATCCGGGGTACGCCATGGTGTGTTCCCGGAGGCCCATGTCATGTTGACGGCAATGGCCACGGTGCGTGCATGGTATGACCATGGCACCGACCATGGTATTCCCACGGATGACCATGGTGTGTCCACGGTAATGACCACTGTGAGTTTACAACAACGCCCATGGTTAATCATGATTGACCATTTTGCAAGTTCATGAATGACCATGGCATATTCAAGGCAATGGCCAACGTGCATGGAGAGAATGTCATGGTTTGTTCGCGGATGCCCATCGCATCTCCGTGGCAGCGGCGCTGGTGCGAGTATGTTATTACCATGGCACCGACCATACCATGGCCACGGATAGCCATGGTATGTTCACGGCAATGACCACGGTGCGTTCATGACAACGCCCATGGCTGACCTTGACTGAGCATGACAAGTACATGATTGACCATGTCATGTTCATGGACACATCGATGGTGAGTCGACGGGACGCCATGGCAATGACAATGGCATGGCCACGGCAACCACCAAGGCATGTTGATGGCAATGGTCAGGGCAATCACCATGGCATGTTCGTGGAAATGTCCATGGTGCCTACACCATATGCCATGGTATGTTGACGGATGCCCAAGGCAGTTCACGGCAATGACCAAGGCATGGTCACGGATGCCCATGGCACGTCCATCGCAATGACGACGGTGCACCCATGGATGACCCCGGCATGTTTATAGAAACGTCCATGGTGCGTCCATGGCTCGCCATGGCGATGACTACGGTATGTTCGAGACATGCTATGGCAATGACCATGGCATGTTCATGGCAAGGCCACGGATGACAATGGCGTGGCCACCGATGACGTGGCGTGGCCACGTATGACGATGGCGTGTTCAATAATTTTCATGAATGGCCATGGTATATTTATGTTGGCCGACAACCTGTTAGAGGAATGAACGCTGGTCAAAATCTGTTATGGCGCAATTTCAACGCTTAACCTTGCAGCTTGTTGAAATATATCACCCTCGAGAGGTTGACTTCATGAACTAAACCCTCCAGTGGAGACGTACGCGCTAAATATTCCAGACGGACAAGGTCGAACACGCTCAAGAGAGGCTAAATATTGATGGAAGAAACCCTCCAGCGGGTATTAGCACGCTAGACGCTCCAGAGGGTGACCTAATCCAAACATCCAGAGCGTTGGGTAGCAATGTAAACCCTCTGGCGGGAACTCATAAATGCAACCCCCCAGAGGGTGGTGATTGAAGAAGAAGGTACTAAGGCAAAAACTCTCCAGAGGATATGTATCTCTAGAAATGTAAAAAACAAAACATAAAACACGACGGGGGGTGTACACGAAACAAAAATCAGTGTGTTCAATTTAAAGGCTCCATGCTGTATATAATGCCAACTGCAGTCCACATATGCCCTCCAGCGGTCGAGCGCCTGTAAATTTCTCCAGAGAGTGTTGAACCCTTTCACCCTCATGAGGGTCAAGATACTTAATAACCCCCCGAGCATCGACGCAGCGCCGAAACAGGGCGGGGACTCACTAGAAAAACACCCTTTAAGTATTATACAAAATGTACCCTCCTACCCGCAAACGTGATGCTGATAGTGGAACGCAAGAACCCGAGTCCTCCACAGTGTGATATGAATATAACCTGTAGAAGGAATACCACACGTGTACCTTACGTAGCAAAATGGACCACCTGGTTGAAATGTATGTTGTAAACCGTCCGGGGGGCTAATATAACACATATGTGTGTTGATAACCACTTAGCACTTTAGGTGAAAACCATTCCCCTTGAAACAATATTCAGAGGCTGATGTACTAGACAAGACCCTCTGCCACACAGGGCAGGACACCCACAAGGCTACATGCCCTTGTTGTGCATTAAAAACTCCAGCAAAGGTTTGTATTCGTAAACGTCTTGCTATATAGTGGATTCCGCAATAAACAACCCTTCGCAGAGAGGGTTGCCATCCCCGCCTGTTCGAATCTGACCTATAGACGGGAAAACCATATATATATATATGCATCCTTTTGCGCAAGTCGGTTACCTATACGGCGCAGCAGATAGTACACATACACGTCACATAATTCCAAGGATCGCTAGATGTTAGAAGAGACAGTTCTTGTTGCATTCGTATATTATATTCCCCCCTAACATTCTCTATACACGTGTGGCACGAGTGATAGGGACTCTGCAGCATGAAGGGGGGCTGACGCACGAGGTATACATAAGGAAACTGTGGGCGTACCTCCCACGAACGAACATTTGGTCTCGTTTCGCAGCACTACACGTACGTACGGGGGAATCGGTGTGTATATGCACCTCAGATACGTAAACGCGGAAGATACGTCGCGGTTTGGCGCGAGTGATCGGAACTCTGCAACATGGAAGGGGGCTCACATACGAGGTATACATGGGAAAATGTGAGCGTACCCACCACGACCGTAGCTTTGGTCTCGTTTAGCAGCACTTCAAGTACGTACGGGAGAATCGGTGTGTATATGCACCTCAGATACATAATCAAAAGATACGTCAGGTTGTGGCCCGAGTGATGGGAACTCTGCAACATGGAAGAGGCCTCAAATACGAGGTATACATAGGGAAATATGGACGTACCCATCACGACCGTAGCTTTGTTCTCTTTAATCAGCATTATACACGTACGGAGGAATCGGTGTGTGTATGCATCTCAGATACGTAAACGCGGAAGATACGTCGCGGTGTGGTACGAGTGATAGGAACTCTGCACTAGGAAAAATGTGGGCGTACCCCCGACGGCCGTAGTTGTTTTGTATATTTTAGCAGCACTACACGTACGTGGAAATCGGTGTGTATATGCACCTCTGAATACGTAAACGCGGAAGATACATCGCGGTGTGGCGCGAGTGATAGGAACTCAGCAATAGTGAGAACAATACACGGTTGAAGTGTGCTGTCACGTTCGCGAATGTTACCCGACATACTATAGGGGTACTTTTTAATTTGTTAGAGATATTATTGGGGTGTATGTTCGTATTATTTGGGGGTGTGGCTCAAAGCTACACACGTGAAAGAAGAGGGAGAGAAAGAGTTTGAAGCCACATGCTATCAATAAATATGGCACAAAACGTGTATCTTTGACTGTTTAACAACGTTTATATAAAGTGTCGGGGGGCGGGCTGACCGCCACGCTTATTTTGCGATATGTTTTTTTGTTTTGAAAAAGTGCGGAGACTGCCGGTTTTTCCAGAGGAATATTTCGGAAAGATTTACCCCAATTTGATCTAGAATGTTTTAATTGTCTGCATACGGACAGGAATCGAGGGTTGTACGCCAAACAACTGTATTAGTAGAGGGATGGGATGAAAGAGCTACATAGATGCCCTCTAGGGGATTGTATTAACTCTGCATGGAGCGGTTTATTGCATGGTCGATATCGTGTTATCCTTTGGAGGAGTTTATAGCCTCGAGAGGAATCCGCCATTCACTCCGGAGGGCTTTACCAGATTGTTTCCCTCGGGCATGGTAGTACTACGTGACTCTAGAGGGACCATCGACACTCTAGAGTAAATATGTATTACACTCTATTACTAGCAACATCCCTCTAATTGATATCGTGTATTCCTCTGGAGCCATTTATAGCCTCCAGAGGAATACGCCTTTCCCTCTACCGGGTAACTATTCATCAGGTATGGTAGTACTACATGACTTTAGAGGGCTGTTGAAAACTAGAGAAGGAATCCCCATCATCCTCTAGAGTTGGCAACATCCCTCCAGAGTGCATCGACAAATTCCTCTAGAGTACCAAATACCTAAGGGACAAGCAATTAACTCTAGAGGGTAAATATTCCTCAGGTATTGTAGTACTACATGACTCTATAGGGTCATTTAACCGTACAGATGGAATCACCATTTCCCTCTAGAGTTTACATACCCTCTAGAGGGACAAGCAATTCCCTCTGGAAGGGAAATATGCCTCAGGTATGGTAGTACTACATGACTCTAGAGGGCCACTTAACCGTACAGAAGAGATCACCAATTCCCTCTAGAGGTAACAACATCTCTCTGGAGGGTATTGACTCTAATTCCTCTAGAGTATTACATACCCTCTGGAGGGATAAGCTATTCATTCCTTCCATAATGTTTCAACGACCCTCTAGAGTCATGTGGTACTACCAGACCTGAGGAACATTTCCCCTCCAGAGGGAATGGAGGATTCCTCTGTAATTCCTCTAGAGGATTCTTGGGGGTAGCCGATTGGCCACGTGTGTGGCAATAACCATGGTGCGCTCAGGCCTACGACCATAACTGACCATGGGGTGTTCATGGCATGTTTACAGATGACAATGGCATATTATATGGAATGTTCCCCATGGCATGTACTATGGATTCATGGATGACCATAGCATGTTCCATGGCATTTTCATGGCAATGACCATGGAATGGCCACAGATCACCGTGGCAACGACTATATGGGACCGAGGCATGTTCATGGTAATGGCCATGGCATGCTCATAGCATGGTGGCGGCAACGATCATGGAAAGGGCCGTAGAATGACCGATGGCATGTCATGGCAACTACCACGGTACGTCCCTTGACACGCCCGTGGGGTATGAACGATGGCAATGCCAACGTACATCACGGACATTAGACAGTATCGACATTACTGCCGAAGAGTATGCCTGAAGAATATTGCGCCACCCGTTCCTGGAAATCGCATGATTCTTCGTGACCGTGGAAACCTACGAACGAATGCGTCAAGACTAAAACATCACCTTGGTATCCACATATTGATGCCGCATTGACATGCCTCGACCAACACTATGAAGGCTACGGCGAAGCTGCTTAGGTATAAATGAGTATCTGCGTGTTACGTCTCTTCAATAGTCTACCAGGTATATTTTAGTATTCATAGTATACATATGCGGTCAAGGCTCATGCGCACCAGACAAAACTCGATAAACGACCGTAAAACGCACGGCGTCGAGCCGGGCCATACCTCCCCTTCTTGCTCTAAAGTCGATCCTACTAAGAATTGGCCAAATACAGCTCGCGACTGTTCCCACACGATCCAGGAACCGAGAACTAGCCACACAAGTGCTATCGCGATGGAATACGCCAATACGCTCACTACGCGCTTACGCATCAACGGTCTACATAAATTGAACTGATTTACACCAATGATCGCGTATACACGACAAACAACCAACCCCGGTCTCAAGCCGCTTGGTTGGATTGCGATCCCCCTCACGGTTATGTCTTCAACGGCGGCGATGGTGTTCCTGTTGCGAGTGGTGGTACTGTTTCCGGTGTTGGCTTGGCCGGTCGCAGCACCTAAAATGTTCTATTGAACGTATGAAAGACGGGCCGCAGGGCTGTGTGTCCGCTAAGAGGTCGTCAAGGAGCATGTACGGTCCAGCAATGTTAGAACAAATTTACAACTAAAATATGACCTAAGGCCAACTTATATACAGGTGGATCCGTCAGTCGCAAAGGACCCTTTTTTACAGAAGGATAAATCGGGCTTCCTACACAGTCGAAAAAGAGCACTCGTTTTGCTTTATGGGCTGAGTGCTACTGTACTTAGATCGAGCTCACAGCTGACGTGTTAGAAAAAGTTAGGTAAACCTCTGTAAAACGCGCGGCCGGAGTATCACGCAGCTTGCGAAGATGAGTATCGACCATCAGTTAAAATCGAACTCACAGCTGCCATATTATATTTTTTTTCGTACAATCATTGTCTTAACAAGAGTTACATTACCGTTAATTTCAATTAACTAAATACCAGGTGAGTACATATATAAATGTAGCAGTACATATCTTGTATCCCTCTATACGGGTTAATTATAGTATTAGTACGCAGATTCATTTTTGACCGATGTAGCCCTTGGTAACATTCTGCTAGTCACCCTCGCAGCATCCGGGTGGATTATTGACCTATATGCCCTTGGTAACATTCTGCTTGTCACCCTCGCAGCATCCAGGTGGATTATTGACCTATATGCCCTTGGTAACATTCTGCTTGTCACCCTCGCAGCATCCAGGTGGATTATTGACCTATATCTTGAAAGAGAAAAACATCTGTGAAAACGCGCGGCCGGGGTATCACGCAGCTTGCGAAGGATAGATTTGCCGGTAGACAAGGTAGCGGTCTCCGTTGATGCAGTGACTGACAAATCACAGTTTATTTGAAGCGACAATTATGCATGTTTATATGGCTCTGGTGGGGTATGGAGTCAGAGTAACGCCAAACCTCGTCGGCTTCCTCTCTCTTAGTTAAGAGAAGACCTAACGAATGGGTCGGCAAGGCCGAGCCTAGCAACATGAAAGTCAGGGTTCTTGATCGTAACGTCAGCACAACGGGGTAGTCCCTCGGTTGCCCACCCCAGCTAGAAATCTGTGCTTTTCCTTTCCACCCGCCCGCCCGCCCGCCCGCCCGCCCTACCCGTGCGGCAGGAGTCCCGGGCCTCACGACATTCCACGGAATGACAGAGCCCCACAGCTCCGAGCGCAACAGCTGAGGAAAGGCCTGCAGGGCTTCCTCGCTGGATCCAGCGCTCTCCACAAGCGGTACGTGCGGTGTGCGATTGGGTAACCGGCGATTAATGGCCGACGTATTCGTGGAACATGGTCGAATATGTATCGGGAGTTGGAGCAACCGTTTAGAAAGTCGCAAACTACATTTGAACATGCCAAGAAAGTACTCTTGATGTTACCGCTCGGTGAGGGTAGCACGGTAATATCTACACTGCAGTGTATGCTCAGCGAGCCAGCTTCGTTCAACAGACATGCACTGCAGAGTAGTCTACTATTAAAAATTATATTACTACCCACCTGGTATCACTGACGCGGGAGTTTCAATGGTCTACCTCGTTCGCATCAGAACGCAACAGAATCTATGATATAGACATACTGGTACAGGAAACCTTGTACACACTGAGACATGACAAACGAAGTATACTTGCATGCGAGCACGACGAATCCCTGGAGTGCGATTAATGGTGGCTTGATCATGCCTAGAAGGCAATATACTGCTGTAAGCGTCCTGATGCGCGTCATTTTCAGTCTGCTACATACGTGGTACGAGCTATTGCTATTAGTATTATTATCTGTATACGAAGTATATAAAACAGAAAGTTGTCTGTAGTTGTCTGTTGTCTGTTGTCTGTTGTCTGTTGTCTGTTGTCTGTTGTCGTCGTTGTCCGTGGGGTTCGCCGCCCGGG
>JBBMKB010104584.1:0-10122 GCA_037833945.1 Alaria marginata
GAGTTCTGTGACACTTCCATACCCGTACCCGGAACTTCTGTAAGTTCTGTAAGACTTCCGTACCCTTACCCTAAATCTACAAACCCTACAGAACATAACCTTGCAATGTCTCCATGGTGTGCTTCGGCTATGATAGCTTCAGAGACGAGGGAAAAAAAATTGAGCTTTGAGCGTACGGACGAATTGGCGAATTGGTCAAAATCGGATGGATGTGGTTAATTGATCTTGTTTATGATCGTTGCTCGTGTTTGCTTTTTGGTTCATCAGAGAACAAAAAAAAGTTACAGATCATTTCCTTTCGTTTATGGGAGAAAATAAGAGGTTTGATTCCGTATTTCCTTTTTCGTTCGTCGGAGAAAGAAATTTTCGTCCGTCGGAGAAAGAAAGGCACTGCTGTCAATAGGATTGTATTCCATCACAGTGAGGTTCAGCGGAGCGGGGTCATACCGGTACATGAGTTTTGCGCGCACGGAAGAATTGGCTTAAACCGGATGGATGCGGATAATAGATCTCGTTTATGCTTTTTCGTGCGCCAGAGAAGAAAAAAAGTTAGACGATTTCCTGTCGTTTAGCGGAGAAGAAAAGACGATTGATTTTGTATTTCCTTTTAAGTTGATCGGAGAAAACAAGGCCCTAAAATCTAAAATCGGATGTGTGCGGTATGTTGATCTCGTTCTTGCTTTCGTTCATCGGAGAAGAAAATAGAAAATAAGCATTATTTCCTATAGTTTATCGGAGGAAGAAAGTAGCTCTGATTCACGATTTACGTTCCAGCATCCGAGCAAGAAAAAAAGATTAAGCCCTACATAGAACTTCACCCACGTTTTGGGGTAAATACACTCACGAAGATTTAAGGACTTCGAAACAATTTGGATTCATTCGTCCAGTAGAAAAGGGAATAACTTCCTTTTGGAAGAAAGATTGTTTGGTACCAGGCATATAATTTCCACTCGGATCATCGGAGGAAGAAAAAAAGGCTTGACTTCCTTGTGGTGCTTCTTATTTTTTCCAGCTGGCTGTGAGTGAGAGAGCTTTGACCCGGACATCGTCAGAGCGCAAACATGATACAATAGTGGGGTATCCAATTTACGAGCCCCTCGAAACATGTTTTTGATATTACGGGGGAACGTAGTTAATAGGACCTACGGTAAACCCAAAAGCCTATATATCTCTCTTTTTTTACTACCAATATTTGGTCCTATTTATTATGGTCCCCCGTAATAGTGTTACCGCTCATATCTCCGTCCCCCGCTCTTATCTCAGATTGGGTACCGGTATATTGTACCAGGTAGGTTACAGAGTGTAGGAATCACAAGACGTGACAAGCCTATTTGAACGCTCTTAACCCTTTGAGAACTTGATCCAGGCTTTGGGGACAAATTACTTGGAATTAGTGTGGGGTATGTTCAGCGGATCTTAAGGGGTCAGAACTGCACCCACGTTTTTAGGGACAAATAACTTGGAATTAGTGTAGGATCCTTTTTGCAGTTTCAAGTCCTTTTTCTCTTGCTGTGGACGCTCGTACAGTAAATCGGGTACCTCATTGTAACAAAAATAAACTATTTACTACTGCTGTTTGTGCCTTTTTTAATATCTGGTACCGGTAGGTTGTAACCATCACCAGGTATCAGTTGTCGTTATCATTACTATATATTACGGGGGAACATAGTAAACAGGACCTACGTTTCACACAAAAAACTACATATTCCACTATTTTTGCTAACAATATTTGGTCTTGTTTATTATGGTCCACCGTAATAATAGTACGCCCATGTCTCCGTATGTCTTATCCGACGACCGGCAGCGCTCCCAAAAAGAACAAACTGAGGAACGGTCGAGTTCTTGTTTCCAAAGACACATTTTCTGCCCCCAACCAACGCGCACATAGTTGACCAAAGACGCGTTCTACGATAGAGTTAGCACTTTTTGGCGTTTTTATTTTCTGGCTGACGGGGCTCCTTAACCCAAAATCGTCGGAATGTCATTCTATTTTTGCAATATGTTTTTTTTTGTATAGATGGGCCACGCGTTTGTTCGTCGGATTGCACTTTCGGTTTGCTCAAAATATTTTTTTCGGTGACGTATAGAGCTCCTTAAGTGAGGAGCTTCAGAAAAAAAATGGTGAACCTCTATCGTAAAATGTGTCCAAAGACACATTTGCTGCTCCACACCAACGCACACAATTGGCGACAGTCACAAATCTCTACAACTGCGAGCTCCGATTAAAAGCGAGAGCTACAACAGCAGTAGCAGCACCGCAAGTACATGTTGTCGTTTTCGTTGATCGTTGATCGGAGGGAAAAATAAAAGTCGACTCAATGTTGTTGGGTTTTCTTCTTATTGAATATCCCTGAGTCAGAGAGATTTGGGCTGGACTTTGTGGGAGGACAAATAGAAGAGCAAAACACACAGTAGTGAGATAGTATAGGACCCCCGAAAGGTGTTTCTGAAATATACCAGGGATAATGTCTTGGTTTTCTATTTCTTTCGTTTCCGTGATTGACACTGACACACAGCCCCTCACAAACGCTGCACATTGTCGGATGGCAAATTGAAAGAAAAGAAGTAAAGGAACTACGCTCGTACTGGTATCACCACGAAGGGTCATTGGTGTAAAATAACTTTTAATATAAAGAAGTATTTTCGGTTAGGTAACAGGTAACCCCTTACGAATTCGAAACTGTCTCACCCACCCACACGTTTGGAGGACAAACAAACAAACAAACAAAAAGCATGGACTTGGTGGCTCGGAAGTCGTAGAATTGGATTTTCTTTTCAGTAAAAGGGCAAAACGGGTCACACAAGCGGAGATGTGCTCTCAGCAAGGAGACAGGAGACTCTGCTCTATGGTCGTGCCTGTGGTCGAACAGCTCTATCGGCTCTTTTCTATGGTACCCAACTGTATAGCTATAATAAATCTGAGTACTTTGTATTCAAGCTGTTCTGCTGTGTATTGTACCAGCGTAGTGTGCGGATTCGACTGTTAATTCTTAGTTCGGTAGAATTAACAAAACTGACGTATTGCCTAAAAATTTAAAAATTCAAAATGCATGCTCGATCGACCACAAGATCAAGGTTCTTTTGCAGTGATTATTTTAGCAGTCGCTGTACAAGCTCAAGCGATAAAAACTGCGAGGGAACTGATATAGCCTATCAATCAGAGTAACAGTTTGATCGAATTTAGATCGATGTCGACGAACCAAATTTTTCGTTGTTTTTCGGTATATCGGCTCGCTTGAATTTCAAGCGAAATCAAGCGAACGAAGCGAGTCTGCCTCGTCGGTGAAAACCGGACGTGCCCCTTTTCGGCAATGTATGGATACGAGGGTCTACAGCCACATATAATATGACGATGAGTACACCATTCCTCCCCCTTCCTCGGCTGGTGCCTGGTCGATGAAGACCCATCGTGCTCTATCCCGGCATTGCAGGGATACGAGGGTCTATGGCATACGGCCTGCATGCTATTACGGGGGAACGTAGTTAATAGGACCTACGGTAGACACAAAAACCTATATGTTTATCTATTTTTACTACCAATATTTGGTCCTATCAACTACGTTCCCCCGTAATAATGAGTAGACGCTACGATAGAGGTGCAGCATGATTTTTCTGAACCTCCTCATTTGAGGAACTCTACACCACACCCAAAAACTGATTTTGAGCAAACTGAAAACGCAATCCGACGAGCAAACCCGTGGCCCATCTATGCAAAAAAAAACATATTGCCAAAATAGTATTACATTCCGACGATTCGGGGTTAAGGAGCACCGTCACCCAGAAAATAAAAACGCCAGAAAATGCTACCTCCATCGTAGAACGCGTCAGTACCCCCCGCTGCCCGGCTGTTGGGAAGGCCACTATAGCCGGCCCAAGAGTAACTGGTGCGACCTCGGATGAAGCGGACGGTGTCGATCCGTCGACCACCAGCGATGACGACTCAGCCGATGGTCCAGTGACCCCAGATGACGACTATCCCGCGACCCCATGTGATGCTGTTGATCCAGCTGATACTACGGTAACCTCAGATTGTGTTGCTTCAACGATCCCAGACGCAGTTGCTAAATATCAGGCGTTGGCGATCTAGGAACCCCAGGCGTTGATGCTCCGATGTGTGATGGCGATCCAGCGACCCCCAGGCACTGATGCTCCGGTGATCCCGGATGCTGGTCCTCCGGTGATCCCGGATGCTGATGCTCCGACTATTCCAGATCATGATGCTCCGATAATGTTGATGCTCCAGCGATCACAGACGCTGATGCTCCGGCGATCCCGGGCGATGCTGCTCCGGGGAGTGGAGGGCATATTTGATGTTTGGTTGAGGAATTGATATTGATACCCCTGTTTTCCAGCTCAGCGACCCGTCAATCGTCAGGGTTGGAGGTGATGACGTGCGTGGAAACCCTCCACGACATAATTGGGTCTCTTACCAGTGTGCGTAAAACTCATACACCTATCCGGGGGGTTCGCCCCATCCGAGGTTTTTCCCTAAGGTGCTCTCCGTGAGATAGAGCACTGGGCGGGGGTGAGCTTGTCGTACGCTACCTGGAAGGTGCCCTCGAAGTTCGAACCAGCTATCGTAGTGGCGGCCACGTGACGCTGCGCATCCGGTGCAACCCAAGTTAAAGTAGGAAGTGCGACCCTGGGCGAAACAGCACGTGTGACCCCGGGCGAAAAAGCAGGTGCGACTCCTGACGTTGTCGCTTCAGCTCTTGACGAGGATGCTGACCAAGGCGGTACGGTAGGAAGTGCCTCCATTTTTACTGCCAAGTACAGGCCACTCGCTCGATTGGCTTTGTCCCTCGTTTAAACATGGAGTTGGAAATGGTTTTGTTGGCGCAGCGTAGGTTTTTGCAGTCCTGGAATCAGCAAGTCTTTCACGAAGTGGTCCGACGCGCTGCGTCCACAACCACCGTGAACCTGTCAGCGTTTGGGTGCAAACCCGTTCGGCACTAACGGTTAACCAGTCCTGTGTACGCGAATCCCTTATCGAAGTTGTCTTCGGCGGGAGCGAAGCTAGCACCCAGCGCAGCAGAGGCGACGCGAGCACCGTCGTTCATTAACGGGCGTGATACTGCCTGCGCGTATCAGTCTGCGTTGCCTTGATAGGTGGTCTTGTTCAAAGACCACAACTCCTGCACAAAGGCAGCCCTGGGTCCGCCCTTGTCCCTTTCATGTTCTTCTGGTGATTGTGGGCCCCAGAAAAATTGCCGTTGTTGCTTTCGTCCCTCTCAAGTCCTTGCGTGTAGTGTCCGTCTTTTCCACACTTGTAGCAGGTCGATGTTTCCGCTGTCATGGCGACACCACGACCAGTGATCGTTGTTCCGCGTTGTTACGTGACAGGCCGTCAAGGTACAGGTGACGCAGTGTGCTCTGAATCTGGTCGATTTCGAACTTGGGGTCCCGGTACATCATTAGCCTGATGGCCTTCTCTCCGCAGTGAAAGGCGAAATTTTTCCTTAAAACCGTCGGTCGGAAGAGATTTTACCCATTTTTTCGCGTCACGTCTGTATGTGACGCAATCTTACGCGTCACCCCCGGGGGTGACACAATACGTCGAGGGTCGTGGAGCGTCACCCCTTCTGTGACGTTCAATTTACAGTCTGGTAAGGAATGTCGGAGCGCGAGTTCGAAGTGCGCGAGGGTCTTCTCCATGAAGTAGTCGTCCGGATCTTGGCCGGACTCCATGCTGGGGTCGATCAGCTCCTCCATGATTCCGTGCCATGACTTCGTCGATGACCTTGTTATACTTGGCCACCAGCTCCTGTACAGCCTTCAGCCCATATAGACGTGGATTCCACTCTAGCCTTCGTGCTAGAGTACGAGAAGGGAGGCCGACTTTTCCACTATTACGGGGGGGCATAGTAAATAGGAACTACGGTACACACAAAAACCTATATACTCCCCAATTTTTACTTACAATATTTGGTCCTATTTACTATGGTCCCCCGTAATGCTTGTAGTAAGAAGAAGTGCGGCGTTTAGGTCCTCGTTGGCCCTATTGTAAGCGGTGATGTTCTGATCGCGGGTGATCTGCGCTCCAAGCGTAAAGGGAGGCGCGGGAGGGATCCTCTCGCCGACGGTTTCCTCGGTCGGTCAGGTTTTCCCTTTGATCGACCTCGCGATATCTCTGTGTGTTACGCCTCTAGTGTTGCCGCTAGAATGTTATGAAAGGAATCATGTACCAACCGTATCGGGCACAACACCCTCATGTGGGTCGATGGTTGTTTGTTTGTTTATTTGCCATCTCCAACCATGCCCGAAGCTCGGGATGGCAATAGAACTTTCTTCAACATGTGTCCCTTCCTACTGCGAACACGGTATGAGCGTTATCTTTCTATTGTAGATCATTCTTCCTTATACATAGTACCTACCAGGTATGGTAGCAGTAATTTGTCAGGGGTTACAGGGTCACAACAAGCTAAGCTACCACCTATGGGGGGGGGGTCCATCATTCTCTGTTTCCGGGTTTACGATACCTGGTACTGCCTGGAATTGATGACAAAAGCAAATAATATTGGTCAGTGATGTACCCTGATGTTATATATTTAAAGGTTGAAGTGCTCTGCATTGTTTGCTTGATTGTTTCCCCAAGACTCGCCGTCGCACGAAAGACACAGGAACTAGTTGCAGACACGAGCTTATCAATAATTTAATAGGTCGACATATTTACCGAACCTGGTCCCACTCGGCACCCTGATTCCATGCCGACCTGGTCCCACCCGGACCTGATCTCTCCAAATTAACCCTGGGTATTTAATTAGCCACCGGCAGGGCCCACGAAGGATCCTGATCGTGCGCGATTTATACCCATTAAAATCGTGGTTTCTAACAGAACGGCCACAACAAAATCGGGAATATGACTAAAACTGGTGTAGTAGTCTAGCTTCCGACCGGTGGCAGGCCCGGGTCTGCAAATACAGCGGTTGCCCCCCGTATATACATGAAGCCGACGGCTTCTCGATGCGCCTATATGGGCTACCGCTCTGCCCGGAAATATAAGCACCATTTGGGCATAAACATGAGCATACAACGATTCTTAAATTTCCGGACAGAGTGGTACGACTCATGGCATAAAAGTGAACAAATACTTTTTTTTACCGGAAGGCCTTCTTTACTGTCGCGGTCCATGTACACAGAGGCACACCCAGCCCCACACACCACAGACCACAAAATATGCTATAACATGAGACAAAACATTTCGGGCGCGTCAAAGTTTATTTTCCTTTTTGGCCTGAATATACAAGCAGTAGGTAGCCCCTTTTAAGGAACCCCGCCATAAGGACAAATTGTATATAACGGGGACATCAAATTCCTGCGCACCGTTTTTTCCCCACTTTAAGGGACCGCTCCCTTAAAGTAGACGCATCCCCCAATAAAGGACCCCTCATCCCTTACAATGGGCCAATAGATTGCCCCCCGCTTGCCAAACGCCACACACATTTCTAGAAAACGAGTTATATGTGCTCGCGAAGTGCCACATGTGTCAAATCTGATAAGGGACGTCAGTACATCTGGGACCTCTCCGCCCACACGCATTATAGTCCCTTAAAGGGGACCATCTACTGCACCATAATTTGAGGGTAGAGGAGCGGTCAGTCAACGGGTCAAACCGCCGTCTCCCAGCGTATTTGCACGCCACTCTCCCCTTAGTCTATACCTGGTACCTTTTGGTACGGCCTTGTACTGATAGAAAATATCCAAGACTAACTACGTACGACATTTTGTACCAGAAAGCGTGGGTTCAGTTATGAAGGAGTTTAAGTGTACACTGTCTGCTGCACTGTCTGATGCTTCTTCGTGTTGTTGCCCCGCCAAAATTGGAAGGGGAAGAAGAACAAAAAAGAAAAACGGCTTCCAACTGCAACCCCCTGCAACTAACATATATACCAGGTGTACTCCCACCCATCGACATCCAGCGTACCCATTGCCAGCTCGTGTGCGTTCTTCACAATAAACCATTTTTGCTATTATACGCATCGACATCCAGCACATCCAGGGTACGAGCTGATTCTTCGTCCAATAGAAAGAAACGAGTATGACAATATACATGTATATATATGATACCTGGTATACAAGCTCTGTGGTCACAACATTTACGAGTCAGTTGGTACTGCTGATTCTTCACCCTTCGGAGATTCCGGAGATTCCGATAGTCGGGGGTGGGACGTGAAAAACCAGGCACGCGAGGCTGGACGGGAGCACCTATTTTTTGGCGCCGCCGGAAATTAGAAACTCGCTTCGCCCGAAATAAATACTCGGTACAGGTAGTAGTGTCGAATAAAGCATAGATGCGTTAGGCAATCCGGGCCGTTGAGGGGGGGGGGGTCCGGACTGTAATGTAAGGAACTGCTGTGAGACACACGGGGGGGCGGAGGCGGGCGTTTATTCCCTACCAGGTAGTAATAGCGTCCCCAGTGGCTTAGTTGGTAACCTCGTAAACCTTCTGAGGGCTATATGTTGCGGGTTCGAATCTCTCGGGAGTGAAAAAATTGCAATTAGCGTGGAAAGCGATACTTTATGCGTGAGTAAAACAAAATTCGACTAAAAACGTTGACGAGGGAAAGGGACGGCTGAACCCTTCTCGCGATAAAAATTAAGGCAAGAACCGCAGGACGAAAGGTGGAGAGAAATCTTCTGTGTTTACCTTCCCCCTGCTGCGTGACCCCGGCTGGTGCGTTCAACCATCTGGCGCCCAGAATAAATGGGACGAAAACACATATTTATATCTCTATATAATTGCGGTCTTAGTAACCTTCTGGTAAGAGCGACGCGCGCAGCATGTTGATGCCCGTACTGCTAATGCTCGCTCTTCTTTTTACCAGTACTTCGCAGTAAATGGCTCCCAGAAGGGTGAAGAGAGAGTTCAGTGTTTTCATCAAAATAAAACTACGCTTCAGCTGTGAAATCGAGGAGTTCGTTGAAAGGTCATATCTGCAAGCTGTGTGTGATACTCCGATCGCGCGTGTAACGGGGTTGGTGTTTCCTCATGAAATGGCATACCGGACTCTCCCCAGTGTTAGGCTAGACTATGTACCTATTAATAGTATAAACCAGGGTCAACAGGGTGGTTTTACTATTACGGGGGACCGTAGTAACTAGGACCAAATATTGTTAGTAAAAATAGTGGAATACATAGATTTTTATGTGTACCGTGGGTCCTATTTACTATGGTTCCCCGTAATAAGTGTTCTATGAGGTGCTTACTCCTTAGCGACTATTAATAGCAACCGCGCTGTCTTGCTGCCAGGCCTTGCTGGCAAACCATATATTAAATGTGAAGAAAACAAGAATGAGAACAAGAGCAACGGGAAGGTCTTCGTGCTTTGCTCCGTCGAGACATTTTGACGAAGGGCGGCGAGGTATCTCTGTTTTCCTATTTCGTCCGCTCACTCGTCCGTATTGTTCTGTTTCGTTTTATCTGATCTATGAATAGCTTATTTGTTTTATGTTCACTATTTTTACTTGATGTTATATCATATGTGATATATATCATACATGGTTTATCTCCCACCCACTCCCCTCCGACGCTTTGTTTAGTTTAGTTCGTCTAGAGTAATCTGCTTGCTTGCGTGTTTGTATACTTTTTTGAATGGTTTGGTTTGGTTTTGTTGCACTGTTTTGTTTTGTTTACCTGATATTTTTGCTTGTTTAGTTTACTCTTCTGTTTTATGCTGTCGTAGTGTAATGTTTTTAGTACGTACTATATCTCTGAAATATCCACCCTGTAACTATGTGGTACCCCCCCTGCGCTGAGCTCGGGGGGGAATGCCAACAATAGCAATAATACAACTACTAGTGTCCGACGGATTCTTCGTCTACGTTATGTGGTCGCAGACTATGCGATATATGCTATGTGTGCGTTCTTAACACATAACCGTTATTTCTAGAGTATATACCCATCGGCATCCAGCCAACCCAGTGCCCGTGCCGTTCTTCATCCTAGAGAAATGCAGCGATATCACAGGTTCCACTTAATGGCCGAACTGGAACAGTGCCACACGATCTTCCATTTCCTTATCGGTTGCATCGACAGCGACATCAAAACGGCTCGAGGGGGGGGAGGGGGGGGGGGGGGGGGGGGGGGGGGGGGGGGGGGGGGGGGGGGGGGGGGGGGGGGGG
>JBBMKB010104595.1:0-10121 GCA_037833945.1 Alaria marginata
ATGCCTCTTTCAAAATATAGGTCAATGACTCTGACCCACAAAGTATAACACAAATCAACTAGCCATGTAAATAATTATAGATAGATCAGTATCAAATTTTATAAAAAAAAATTCAAATACGTCAGCTGTGAGTTCGGTCAAGAATGGTCTATTATATAAAAAGTGTTTCAAATACGTCAGCTGTGAGTTCGATCAAAATGATAGTCGATACTCATCTTTGTATTCAACCTTTTGCATCGTATCCACACACGTCCCTTACGTTTTCGATCGGACGGTTAGAATATAAATGTCTTGTTTTCGTCGATGTCGTGTCAATCCAGTTCCCTGGAGATGCTTTCGAAGGTGGCGCAGAAGATTCTGTCCAAAGACCCCACCGCTGACGAGGAGCACCGAAAATTCAAGGAAGAGGCCAAGCTGGGAGGGGGCAACTACGCCGGAAAGTCGAAACAAAAGGACCTCAAGGTATCACAGATCATGGAGTCGGTCAACGGTATCCCCCCAGGTTCCAACGTTTGCAAATACCTGAACCGCACCTTAAGACAGGAAGCGTGGGCACTACGATAGAGGTATATACGTAGCGCTTTTTGGAAAAATATATTCTGAATGACGGCGCTCCATAAGCTAAAATGGTCGGAATGAATGCCCATTTAGTTTTTGGCAAATAATTATTTGAATGCTTCGAGGAATACCTACAGTAGTAGCCCATGGGTTGTATTCATCAGGTTGCACCTTCAGTCTATTCATCATCAGGTTGCACCTTCAG
Organism: Alaria marginata; assembly: GCA_037833945.1. NCBI lineage: Eukaryota > Phaeophyceae > Laminariales > Alariaceae > Alaria > Alaria marginata. The sequence goes on from JBBMKB010104595.1 coordinate 764, forward strand.
TCTATTCATCATCAGGTTGCACCTTCAGTCTATTCATCATCAGGTTGCACCATCGGTCTATTCATAATCAGGTTTTGGGGTGGAGCTAAAGAGCTCCTCAAGTGAGGATCGTCAGAAACAACATGGTGTTATTATACTGATTACAGTAGTATGTGTCGTCAGATAACGGCGTCGTTCGTCTGCTTGTTCCCCCAAGTTCCAAAAACGACCCTTGCGTAGCATATAGTTCAGTGCATGCACCGTGATATCGTCTCTGCCCCCAGTACCTTGTACATCACAAAATCGTCCTGTGGGTTCCGTTGTATGGGCTTATTCTTGTGATGCCTATGGACGACGCGTCGTACGATAGAGGTATCCATAGCATTTTACGGCATATTGTTTTGTCTGGATGACCGGGCTCCTTGAACAAAATCGTTGGAATGTCATTCTTCTTTGCAATATGCTTTTTTTGTGTGTACGCTTGCCATGGGTTTGTTCATCGGGTCGCCATTTGAGCTTTCTCAAAAACAGATTTTGGGTGAGGTATGGAGCTCCGAAAACGAGGAGCTTCAGAAGGCAAATACTAATAATGGTTGATGAACCTCTAACGTAGCAAACGTCGGAATTCGTCGCCTCTACCTCTATTGCACACATGCTACTAATAGTACGATAGAGGTGCACCATCTTTATTAGAAGGCTTTTCAGTTGCGGAGTGTTACTCTGTACCTCACCCAAAAACTAGTTTCGAGTACGCTCAAAAAGGGCAAACTCGACGAGCAAATGCATGGCCTAGGTAGAGTCGAAATCACATGCAAAAACAAGAACGACATTCCGACGATTTTGGGTTAAGGACCCCATTCATCCAGAAACAAAAACGCCAAAAAGTGCTATACTAACAGTAGTATTAATACCTCGCGTCCCCCCCCTCGTTTCGTATAGACTTCCTCCACTACACATGTATGCCCATAAGTCGCTCGGATGGAAATTTGACTTTATGTTCGATGTTTTGCAGCTAATAGTATCTGTCACGGCACAAAATAGTGTATGACATGGAGTTGGACCGGATTAGAGATGCTAAACAAGCGTGGAAAAAGTACTGCGAGGTATCTTCAACTTGCGCACGGGGTGGATTTCCACCTCTCTGTTCGACGTGATGCGGTGATGTCCCACGGCAGAGTGTACGGTATGGCGTTTGGATTGCAAGAGAAGCGCTAAAGAAGCATGGCAAAATATCTATACATCCAGTGCCTACAAGCTGTGCGCTTAGAGTCGAACCTTGACTTTATATTCGATGTTTCGCGGCGGTTTTCCATATCAGAGTGTATGGCATACCAGGCATGGCGTCAGACCACAGGAGAGATCCTAAAGAAGGGTCCAAACACGAACACATTTTGAGTTGTTGTTTCATGCTACGGTGGCGGGTATATCTTAACACCCAACCTATCGCGGTATATCTTAACACCCCCCTTGCGGCATGTCTTAGACGTCCCGCTGCATTTACACCCCTGCTTGGTTTGACAGGAACGCACGGGACGCCACCCAATAGGCTTCAAAGAGGACCTATTCGGACCACCAGGGTTGGCGCCTCCCCAGAAGAATATACTCAAAAGCGAAGGGCGAGACAAATATTTCAGGTAAGATATATATGTGTTGCGATTAGAGTAACCCCACGGCACCTGACACGAGGAGCTCAATATCTCACCCGAACCATGACTTCCAAGATTTTCGTTCGCGCAACCCGATCAACATTTTTTTCCGTCGGCCCTAAAAGGAATGCACTCGTAAAATGATCGCACCTCAACCGGTAGTGTTCCTCACGTCAGGAGCTCAACCGGTCAGGAACGTTTGGCCCCAAAAAGTGCAACCCCTGCCGTGGGATGACTTCGCTATACGTGTATGAAGTGGTGCTGTCGAAGCTGCGGCGGTGGCTGGGTGGACGGGCAAATGCGCGGTTGGTCCACGGTTACGGTACCTACTACTGTTCGTAACTCCTGTTTTAGTACTACTGCAAAGCGTTATCTTCGCGAAAATCCTAACTATCTTGACCGCAAAAAAACAAACGCGCGTGCAGTTCTAACTTCTAAAAACGCTTTGTTGGTTGGTACACTCCAAACGATTAACCTATGTATGCGAAAATGCCTCCATAACTATTGCAACACACATGACCTGCTTCTTCTTTTTTTTCAAGCTACGACGGAGGATGGGTGGACGGGAAAATGCACGGCTACGGCACCTACCGGTTCGCGGACGGGATGACCTACGAGGGGGTGATGCGGGACAATTGGCCTGGCGGGGAAGGGACCGCACACTACTCCAACGGGGGTTCTTTCGTGGGGAGCTGGAAGGACGGCAAGTACGAGGTATGTACAGTAGGTGATGACACCTTCCCTCGCATTAGTTCGGTGTCGATATTCCGCCTGCCACCCGACAGCCTGCAGAAACCAAAGCTACGGTCGAAAGGGTCCCGTTTGGGGTTTTTGTTCGCGCGAGTGACCGCCCTGTTCCTTTGTGCGTTCTTAAGTTTTCGTGCTGCTTTGGTTTTGCAACATGAATCCGCAATGGAATGGTTAAGCTATTCTGCGCCAAACAAGTGGCCTAGAGTATTTTCGTCAGCGAGTTGCTCAGACCCGGTAGTGGGAAACGGGGTGTAATACTACAACACCATAGCCTAGGTCCAGCATGATTTTCAACGTCGGGCATTCACAATCATTCCAACGGCGCCCGCTAAAAATTCCTTGATTCAGGGTCTATGGCGTGCAAGCCGATCTTAGCCGCCATATGTCGAGTGATCGCCTTTGATTATGATCGCTATAAGACATGCGCGACAAGCTGCTCGTGCATCATGCATAATGTACCATACCATACTTCGAAGTATAATACCATGTCATAACGGATATCCATCGCATAATACCGTGAAAGTCTAGTGGCGTGTAATGTAGTCTAATGCCGTACCAGGTACGAAGTATCATGAATGTAAGTATATAGAGGGGGGGGGGCGAAATGTAGTGTATTCGTACCAATTCAAGACACTGATCCTTTTTTACGGTAGAGGGAGACAATGTTTGGTTAGTAAAAACAGGTTAACATGACTATAGGCTGTTGGCCGAAATGAATAAGGCTAATAATAAGGGCATGTATAATTATACAGGGGGGGGGGTGTTTGAGTAATTTTTATATGTTTGAAGGAGGAAATATAGGCGGGGGGGCTGAAATTAATTAATTATTTTTGGACACATTCTTCGATAGAGGTTCAACCTTTTTTTTTTTAAGCTCCTCGCCTGAGGAGCTCTCCACCTCACCGAAAAAAAAGTTGAGCAAACTGAAAGTGCAATCCAATGAACAAACCCGTAACCCATTTATACAAAAAAACATATTTGTAAAAATAGAATGACATTCCGACGATTTTGGGTTAAGGAGCCCCGTCACCCAGAAAATAAAAACGCCAAAAAGTGCTACCTCTATCGTAGAACACGTCTTTGATGTTTGAAGTAGACAACATAGGTCCCACTATTGTAGCCATTCTTAGAGGGTTGCCTTGGAGGGGCAGTATAGCAAGCACGAGAACAACGATATATTCTGCAAACCGCTATGATACATGCCTGGTAACTGGAAGCAAACAGTATCCTTGTTAGTATCATCATGCTTGCCCTCCGACAATGTGCAGCATGATCTTCAACGTTGGTCACTCAAATTATTCCCGAAAGAAGAAAACCACGGATACAACAGGAAACCTATGCACAAAGTTATTATTATTAATATTCTGAACGAAAAAGGTGACACAACTAATGCTGCGAATACAGCCACTCCAACCCAATAAAATCTCCTTTCCTGCGTGTACTCCCTTGACTAAGCACTACAATGATTAATATTATTTCGGGGCACCATAGTAAATATAGCACCAAGGTCCTATTTACTATGTATGGTCCGCCGTAATAATCATTTCCACTACTATTTTGGTTGTTGGGTCGGTTCTATGGGCGGCAAGGGTCACGGCAAGCTGACCTGCCCGGAGGGGGCGGTCTACGAGGGCAGCTGGCGCGAGGGGCAGCGGTCTGGCCCTGGGACGCTCAAATTTAAAGTGAGACACCATACAGAGTACAGTAGTGGTCCCTCTATAGCGCCGGTTGAGTAGTGCCGGTTGCCGCTATAGTGCCAGTGAAATCGCTTGGCACAGATGGGAGTATAAAGTAGTAGCAGTGTGCGGAGTAATGCCGGTTGCCGCTATAGTGCCGGTATTCCCGGCTGGCACGTACCGGCACTATAGAGGGATCGCTACTGTACGTACATGACGTATTCTACGATAGAGGTGCAGCATTTTTTTTCTGAAGCTCATCACTTGAGAGCTCTATGCCTCACCGAAAAACTTATTCTGAGCTAGCTGAAAGTGTAATCTGATGAACAAACCCGTGGCCCATCTATATAACATCATATTGCAAAAATGGAATGACATTCCGACGATTTTGGGCTAAGCAGCCCCGTCATCCAGAAAGTAAAAAGGCCAAAAAATGCTCCCTCTATCGTAGAACGCGTCACATACCAGAGGTAGCGCGTGCTGATATACACTGCTGTACCAGCCTGGTTGGAGTCATCCCACGGTAGGGGTTGCACTTTTGAGGTCAAACGTCCCTGACCGGTTGAGCTCCTGATGTGAGGAACTACCGGTTGGTATGATCGGTTTACGAGTGCATTTGTTCTAGGACTAGCGAATAGAAATGTTGATCGGGTTGCGCACACGAAAGTCTTGGAGGTCATGTTTCGGGTGAGATGCTGAGCTCCTCGTGTCAAGAGCTCAGAAACTGATATTGCTGACCCCTACCGTGGGATGACTGATTGGTGTGCACCGCATCGTTGATGCTTTCTCTATACGATACCCTTCTGGTGCATTATTTCGCACTTAAGGCTTGTCAGGATGCTCTACACGACCATTGCATCAAAGTGACAACCAAACGTTGCATCATACCAGGTCATTATGTAATATCAACCATTGCATCGATATAACTAGAATTCGTTGCAGCAAAATGATTGCCGTATCAACAACTGCATCAAAAACGTGCACTTGTAAACCATTGCATCAAATTCACTATCAACCACACTGTATACTAGGACTATCAACCATTGCACCAAAAACACTACCTGGTATGAAAAATCACGCCAAATTTACTACCAGGTATCGACCAATATTGTATCAAAAGCAATACGGTATAAAAAATCGCGTCAAAATTGCTATCAACCATTGCATCACTAGCGCTATCGACCATTTCATCCAAAATATAATCAACCGTTGTTGCATCAAAGTGCCATCAACCATTTCATTACATTAAAACTATTCTGGAACTTTGTATCAAAAGCAGTATCAACCATTGCATCAGCCCGTGCTGCATCACCCTAAAAGCCAAGATCAAGAAAATATCGAATATCCAACTCCTCTGACGAAGAATCCCGTGAGCAAGGAAGGCGAAATGAACGAATGTAATGATTTATTAATAAGAACATGATTTAAAAACAACTCGCGAAGCGTGCTACATTAGTACTACTATTATTAGTATATTAATATTAACACTACTATTAGTATAGCAATGCTTGGATTAAGTTTGTTTATCTAAATGACGGGGCTCCTAGCCCCAAAATCGTCGCAATGTCAATCTTTTTTTGCAGTATGAACGGTTTGGTATACCTAGGCCGTGGGTTTGTTCATCGGGTTTAACTTGCATTAGTACCTTTAAAGTAGCATGCTTCTACCGTTGTAACATTTGACCATTGACCCCCCCGTCGACCCTTCACGCGACTCGCCGAACACCCCACGGCGCCTCGCGCTTGGTGCACGCGATGTCTCTGTCTGGTCGGTGAAAACCCGACGTGCTCCGTCCCGGCATTGCAGAGATGCGAGGGTCTACGATCATACGACTACGGCTATGCGTGAAATGAGTATACCCCTTGTTTCTTCCTGGTCGGTGAAATCCCGACGTGCTCCGTCCTGGCATTGTACGGATGTACGAGGCCTATGGTCAAACGACGACGGCTATGCATGAAATGAGTACACCCTCCCCCCCTCCCCATCAATTTGCACCCGGACGCATACAGAGTGGCAGCAAGTACAAGGGCGACTTCTTACTGGGGTTGTACCACGGCCGGGGGCGATTCACGTCCGCAAATCTCAATGTGAGAGCTCCAACAACACCTTTGTATTTTGAGTCACCCCACGGTACGAGGGGTTGCACTTCTTGGGCCAACGGTTGAGCTCCTCAAGTGAAGAACTACCGGTTAGGATAATAATTTGACGAGTATACTTCATTAAAATTATTTCAAATACGTCAGCTGTGAGTTCGATCAAAAGAATAGTCGATATCTACTTGTTTCAGGGCTGTAGAGTATAGAAATGTTGGTGGGGTTGCGCGAACGAATAAATGAATGTAATCGAAGTCATGTTTCGGATGAAATATTTTTCTCCTCATATTGGGAGCTCAGAAACCTCTGCTGCACCCCTACCGTGGGATGACCTACAACACCTTTTCATATTATCCGTGTCCATATAATGTCGATACGCTGTTGGTCTCTGTCGTCTTCGTTCGTATAGAGAGTACGTTCTTCCGGTGGAAAGTTGTAGAATGAGTTTGGTTGCTGAAAACCTCCATATTCGCCTACTTTTTGGTGGCCAAGACACATGTCATGCTACTTTAATCAGCATACTATTACGGGGGAACGTACCTGGTAGTTAATAGGATCAGGTATCGGTAGTAAAGATCGTTAAAAATATAGGTTTTTGTGTTTACCGTAGGTCCTATGTATTAACTACGTTCCCCCGTACTAAGACCATTTATTTTGGTTATTATGGGGCTCCTCGTTTGGAGAGGCCTATCATATACCCCACTCGAAAACTGGCTGTGATTAACCTACAAGTGCAACCCCGCTGAACAAACCCATGGCCTAGGTATACAAACAAACGCATACCTACCTGGTATTGAAAACATGGTGTTCGGGACCCACGAAACAAACAATGGTTGACGCGTTCTACGACAGAGGTAGCACGTTTTGGCGTTTTTACGTTCTGGATGACGGGGCCCCTTAACCAAAAATTGTCGGAATGCCGTTCTATTTTTGCAGTCCGTTTTTTTTGTTTAGAGGGGCCACGGGTTTGTTCATCGGATTGCACTTACTTTCAGTTTGCTCAAAGTCACCTACTATTAGTATAGAGTAATATAATATTCCTCAAGTGAGGAGCTCCAGAAACAAATGGTAATGGTGTTATACTATCGTAGAATGTGTCATACCCATCATATACACTCCCCGGTTTTTATTAATAGTAACCATACAGTCTTCGGTCCTGATTAATAGGTTATGTTCCCCATTCATACACAGTATACACCTGCTCAGAGCGCTTGCGTCCTTCGCCGTAGGTGTCTTACGACGGCTGGTGGAGCTCGGGCTTCATCTGCGGGCAGGGCACCCTCACCATGCCGGACGGAACCACAACTGTCCGCGCCTGGCCGGAGCAAGGCCGGTAAGTGGTACCGGTGTAAGTCAGCTTCCACCTGACACACACGCTACTTTAATCAGTATCATAATAGTATAACACCATTAGTATTTGCCTTCTGAGGGTCCTCACTTGAGGAGCTCCATACCTTCATTCACGATAAAGCTGGGTTTTTTTAGCAAACTGAAAGAGCAACCCGATGAGCAAAATACATGGCCTAGGTTATACAAAAGTATCATACAGTACTGCCTTAGACAATAATGACATTCCGACGCTTTTGGGTTACCTAACCCCTTTGAATTTGGGGCTTCAGAGGGGAAAATTGACGAAATCAATTGACAATTCGAGAATCGGTCACACGAAGCAGCCGGGAACGCCGGCTAGAATGTTTGTTCAAAGCGTAACGGTAGGAGGTATACGGCACACGCACGGCACTATGATACTCGTACTGCTCAGGCTTATCCTGGACGGTTGATAACATCGCAAATATCTTGGTTTTGGTCTATATAAACGGGCCTCAAAAGGGTCATGCAGAAACTTTATTTTTGCTAAAAACGTGCCACAGTACCTCTTTGGTTTATTTTGCTAAAAACGTGCCACAGTACCTCTTTGGTAGCACGACTCAGCCCACTAGCAGTGCTCGTTTTTCTCTCGACACGTCGTGATACACGGTATATAGGGGTATGTAGCATTTGTCACGCGTTCTACGATACATGTAGCACTTTTGGCGTTTTTACTCTCTGGATGACGGGGCTCCTTAATCCAGAATCGTCGGAATGTCATTCTACTTTTGCAATATTATTGTTTTGTATAGATTGGCCACGGGTTTGTTCACCGGACTTCACTTTCAGTTTGCTCCAAATCAGTGTTTCATTGAGACACAGAGCTCCTCAAGTGATGAGCTTCCGAAAAACCATGCTGCACCTCTATCATAGAATGCGTCTTGTTTACACTTTGCTTTTCTGAACGACGGCGGGCTCCTTAACCCCTTTAGAACCCCGAACCCCGTCCCTATACTATTATCAAGTAAATGTGTCCCCAAAACGGGTTTCCAGTTGTAAAAGGGTTAACCCGACATCGTCAGAATGGCGTTCATATTTTTTTTTGTTTTTAAAGATATTGTTCGTTGTATGCTTAGGACATGGGATTGTTCATCAGGTTTTTGCAACTTTTTCGTTTTTTTGTTCTAAATCCGTTTGTTGGATGACGCAATCGAGCTTCTCAAGTGAGGAGCCTCAGAACCCAATGGTTGTCACACTATAATACTGATTAAGGCAGCATGCCTCACTCGTAGCTAGAATACTCAATGTGGCTTTTCTTTGTCTGCGTTCGAGCGCATCATATTCCTGTATTGTTTGTCGACAATATGTTATCCGTGCTACTTACGCCTGATCATACCGGACAGCACTGCATCCATCCACGTATGGCCGAAGCGAAGTCGGTAAGCGGGTGTAAGTCAGATGTCGCCGGACGGTCCGACCCGTCTGTCAGGCTGAGTGTATTGGCAGGAATATATGCGTTTTGCATTTATTCGTCTGCGTGCAAAACTCGGCATTCGTGTAGTCTGACGATATTCATATACTGTAGTGCCGGGTTTATACATATATAATATCTACCAGGTATATCGTCAATGTGTCATTTCGCGTTGCTTAACCTCGAAAGGGGACACGAGTTTTCGTGCTGTATTGGACATATGCAGTTACTTACTATTCAGAAACCTTCGTGCAATAAACGACTTGGTTGTGCCGTAGTAGGTTCCAATGCTTATCTAACCCTTTCTTGCTGCATCACTGTGAGCGTTCCTGCACCCACGCCTCACCACACCACACCACATCACACCACACCACACCACACAACACCACACCACACCACACCACACCACACCACACCACACCACACCACACCACA
>JBBMKB010104606.1:0-10121 GCA_037833945.1 Alaria marginata
GTATTATGGTCTACATACCAAGTATGATGGAAAAACAACAAAACAAAAATGAAAAATGAAGAAGCTTAAATCAGAACCTACTACTCGTATGAGCCATGGACACAGACAGACGCTAAAATAACTTTTCGGTGAACAAAATTTAAACCAAAACAACCGTGCGCTTAGGGCGCAAAGTATGGGTTGTGTTGCGTCTACGCCCGTATCTTGATCCCACCAGGAGTGCTCCCTATAGCCCGCATAAGTCAACAAACTTACCTCCTAAATATCCGCGCTACCGGTCAGAGGGAAGCCGTATTTTGTTGTGTAACACATTTTTTTGTTATATGCCATCGGCATGCTTTCTTAGCCTTTTTTGTGACCACAGGCTATATTTCAGGTGACTTAGCCTAATGTAATACGAAGTAGCATTGCAGTCATCATGGAATCGCCTGCGGTAGCCCCAGCCTCGATCTAAATACCCTCTCTCTTTTTCCCCCTGGGCAGTGGCGGCTGGCACGAGCGCGTTATTGATAGTGACGTTTTGCTCGCACCGTTAAGCGTGGTTTCAGAACGATGTGAGGGGAATCAAGGCTGGGCGTAATCGAACTTTTTATTCAACACTAAATTCATGTAGTTAGAGGACAATCCATCAAGGAGAAAAAACCGAAGACTGGCAAAAATCAGTCAAAATCGGTCAATTTCGGTTAAATGGTGAATATCTCACGCAAATTCGTTCTTATGACACAATCCAAACTAAACCTGCGCGTATGGATGCGATAAAGCGTTTAACGTGGTCGTTTTTTAAATCGTACACAAACAATAAAATGAGTCATGTGTTTCCAAAGTGCCAGATGCACCACAAACCTGACAAGGACGTTGGTATATAAGGGACCTCTCTGCCCGGACGGACTGGTCGTTTTACCTTGCTGTATTGACATGTACGTGTGTCTCTGTCCTGTAGTCGGGGACCACAGAGAGAGAGCTCGACTCTCTAGGAGGAGGCGTCGGCACGGATACTGGTTGTGCTGGATGTAGATGGGTGGAGAGATCAGTTAATGTGAAGAAAACAAACACACACCGAGAGTCCCAAGGATCTACATTACTTGCGTTGAATTCTTATTTTTCTCACGGGCATCCCAAATTTTATCTCACGGGATGCCCATGGGGCATCGCGAGCATCCCATGGGCCTCCAATGAGCATGCCATGGGCATCCCATATCGCGGGCACCCCATAGGCACCTCAGTGGCATCTCATGGGCATCCAGTAGTATATCGCGGGAAGAAACGCACTTCATGGGGTCCTACTGCTGTAGACGTGTCCGCGGGTGTGGCCGCCGACGTAGCCGCGAAAAAGTAAGATAATGCTCATCCGTGCCCGTGGGCATCGCATGAATACTCCATGGGCCTCCCTTAGGCATCCCATGAGCATCCTATACGTTATCCGGCCCATCGTGTTGTGCAGCCAAGTCGATACCATGCCCCAAGACACGCCACCACATTATATAATAAGTGAAAAGCGGATACGAACGAGCGAGCACACTTTTAGAATATTGGTTGTGTGATACCGTTTCGGGGCTAAATTTCTCAACAGGGACCATTTTTAGGAAAACGCTCCTGTTGGTTGGTGGTGGTTGCTCTTCTTGAGGTTGAGCAAGTTTCCCTCTCCTTCTGCGAATGGGAGGGGTGATGGGTAGAAAGTGAATTTCGATGCCGACATAGAGAAATGGTCGTCAACGTGTCCACCACTACCATGTAAGGTGTCACATTAGCATCGTGCATAATTTACTTGTGTCTCTGTCGATGCTTGCTGGAGGACACCAAAGCCAGAAAACCAAACAGCTAAAGGTAATGCGCGGAGACTCAAAATCCTCCATTTTACGTCCGTAATCTCTCGGCTTGTTTTACCAACTATCACATCCTTCTCTTTGCTCTGCATCAACCGATCGACCGGCCATCCATGAACGCGACAGATTTGAACGGCATAGTTGCGCCTATATTGGCCGTGCTGTCGAAGAGCGACTATGGCGACGTGGTGACCGTAGTCCTCGACGCAAGCGATGCAACTATGCAAGGGGTAGCTTGGGACCTCCGCGATGCTGGAGCGAGGGTGAGATGGTACTGAGGCAGTTTTGTTGATGATGTTTGTTTGAAACGGCGATCGTGTGGTTAAGTTGCTCGTTCGGTTGGTTGACCGTCTTGGCGAACTCAAAGGAACAGTCGGACTGCGTTAGTCGCCTACCGACGCGCGCATACAGTAGTAGTAGTGCATTGGACATGATGGCGACGGCTTCATTCAGTGAACGTACCATGTGACGGACCTTCTGAGCACCTTTTGTTACGTCAAATATCACAAAACGTGCTGATTTTCCCACGTTGTGTGAACTTAGCGTTTTTTTAGGAGTTCCAAAAGGTGCTTGCAAAGGCTGCCGTTTGGAGCTTGCCGACGTTCTGTGGATTTTGCGTTATAGCTGACTTTCCAAACGTTACTCAGAAGGTCTGCCTTCCGCCCACCTTCTATCATTCTATGTCGACGAAACGGGGGGGTCCCGTCCACTCGCGTAGCACGAAGCACGGCAATACCGTTGAGGGCTATGCCGAAGGGGGCGATATGTTTTGTGTAGCATTCACAAACATTGGTGTCACCCAGCGGGCGGTGCAGAAGCTGCCTGTTCGGTCACAGGCTGGTGGCATTACGAGTAAGATTTAACTGAAGAATGCGAGACAATGCCGGAGGAAATTCCTGAGAGACAAACCGTTGCAATCAAGAAAGACTAAATAAATGGCACTGGATTTTGCCTGACGTATGGGCAATGTGGAGGCAAAAACAAGATCTTCGCAAGATTCTAACATATATTATACGGGCTCGTGATTGTGTATCTGATTACGCTGGCAGTTAGGGCGCGCGGAGCCGGTGCCGGCTTGAAAAATAGTCAACGAAACAATCTCACAACCTCAAACGCAATACGACAGCTGCTTGTCCTGGGCCCTAAACCTGACTGATGTTGGGCCTGGTTCGAAGGGAAAAATAAACAGCACGGGCCAACGAGCCCCGGCGATCTAGTGGTCGGACGTCGTTTGGGTCCGTAAAGGCTCGTGGAGCCTCGTTGTGCACATCGAGGCACGTGCATGTCCGTAGACAAGGCACCCAAGGGATCGATCTTATCTGTGTCGGATTGGGATATTTAGCTTAGCGAAGAAAGAGTCAACGCAGATGCCTTGCGCCGCATGAGGAAGCAAATGTTTTGGAGATACAGGTGATGAAACCGTCACCGTAAGGTACCAATCAACGTTGAACGACTGATAGACTTCATGTATACATTACCGCAAAACCGAGGGTCGTAACCGATCAATTGCCCGTACCGATCGGCCATAACTGCACCTAAGAAAACAAGCAAGGCGATGAAGTAGGGTAAGGACTATCATATCCCAGTTTAGGAATGTGCGCCGCCTGGCTTTCTTGCGCGGCCTCAGGAGTGATTCGTCCGGCGGAAACTTATAATTTCGTTGTTATTCGAAATACAGAATACCTTGTCTGGAGGATGAATCGGGTGTTATGTTTCTGGTCTATTTCACACAATACGTTTACACTCGGTCGTACATATAGTACACCTGTGTAATGGGATTGATCCTGCGTTTTGGACGTCTTCCTGGACAGGGATCGCTTGGGACTATTGTACAACTGGCAGTATCTTTTTTACGACTACGAAAAGGATTAACTCTAACTGCAAGTAGTTTAACTCATAAACAGGGGTGCAGTTCGTTCTGAAGAGGCTCGAAGACCCTCGATGCCTTGAATGCCATATCATCCCACCACCGTAGCTTGGTAACTTGCACTTTCGCCTTTTCCGGTGGGGGGGCACAAGAGGGAATTCAGTTGACCAGCTGGAAGCTAACAATAATATACATCAGGGGAGCGGCAAACCACGGAGAACACGCAATCTGGCATGCTGGACGCTAAATGGTTTGCAATATTGTTTCCGTCTCCGCGTTCAGCAAACGTCCGCAGAGCTTCGTATATTTTGATGTTTGACGTTTTAACTCGTGATGATGACAATCCTCCCCCTTCTCTCTGCCCCCGCCGTTCCGTATCCAACTGGTGTAGATTATGTGCTACTTAGATGCTACTGGCGAGACGGATATGTATGCACTGGCGGCCAACACGTTTGACGAGGCTTACGTGTCCGAGGTCTGCGGTGGCTTCTACATCGACAACTTCGACACCGCGGAGATCTCTGAAGAAGCTACGCAAGACTTCTACGGCAATTCGCAGGTGTACTATCAGTAGTTGTACACTCGTCTGAATGTCCCATACGAGCTTGAAGACCTTTCGTGGCACTTACTGTTCCTACTTCCAAAAGTAATAGGGAGCCAATGACAGTACAGCCGACCCGTTTTCACAGTCAAACTTCCCTCCGCTTGGCTCTCGCCGCGTTTTGTATCATGAGTTCCTTTATCCATCTTGCTGATGTGCCTAGGAGTGTTTATTGTCGGCGAAAAGATCTAGCTGCGCCGTGAAGTGTTTGGAGTTTGTAAGCCCACCATAGTTGAGGACATTTCAAGGCACACCATTCAACTGCTAACAGTAAGTTATTACAAACGACACCCGATACATCAAGCCCAAACCGAAATCGTAAGGTGGAGCTATCGGACGTCCCGCGTCCATGTGCCCCCTGCCGTATTATCACCCCACTATAGCGCACGCACTCACCCCGTTCTTCGCCTGCACACTTTCTCGCGCTCGTGCACCATCACCAACTAACTTCAGTTCAGGGTACCTGGCGGCACAATTGTCTTCAAGCCTGCTGATAACACGGCGACCACAAACTCGTTCCTCTACGACAACGACTGGGAAGCGGTAAGTAAAATATGGGCGTAAAACCCTCGAGATGCAAGCATGCCAGCGGAAACTCATGACGCCATTGCTGGTTGACCATCGCCCTGATAAATTGCGTCGACAGCCCGATTTGAAGTCGCCATTAAGGTAGAAGTAGCATGAGCGACCCTAACAGCATTGGAGAGTCGTACTGATTTCTTCATGCGTCAACCGCCGGTTGATATCCTTCAACCCTGGTTTTAGAACTGTGCGTCCAAAGTGGCCGGGGTCGCATCGATAGACGCTCCCACTGTCCATCACCGTGCGCGACGAGTATCCTACGTACAGTAGCCAACCGGGGCAAAACGAAATATTGCCACTTTAAAACGTTTCTACAAGAAGAGCTTTTAACACTCTGAATTCCGTTGTAATCTCACTTGATCCGTGAGTACAGCCACACCCAAGACACCAAAAACATTGCATACTTGTTCCGCCTATCGTCGACGTAGGAACAGAGGCATCGCAGTTTTACGCGTGCAGTCTTCACCTCGCGATATTCGTTCTGAATTTTCACACCAAAGGCAATGCAGTCGCGGTAGTAGTCCTAATGTGCCGCCCGCCTTGGCCGTTTGATACGAGCGCGACGACGATTTGAGGTTACCAGCCGGTCAGTTATACCTCCTTGGCTGCAAACGGCCGTGTGCTACCTTCGCCGCATGGTCCTTGAGATGAATAACTGCCGTGATGTACTGACACGTCGGTCGGTCCTCGTTCACATCCTGTGCTCAAGCACGGATCGCATACCAATCGCTTATTATGCGGGTGGGCAACCCTACTGTAGACCTCGTGGAAACCTTTTGGATGAACGGATGATACAAACAAACGTCTACCTGTGCAGTGTATACTCTCAAGACACGCCATTAAATCGATGACTCATCAACGCTCAAAGTGCAGCCCAAACGGAAGGTAACGATTGCTTAACACGCCCCCCTAACCCCTGCAACACTCTTGACGTGCACGAAATGGCCAGGCTTCTTTCCAGATGGGGCGCGTTATTGTTGCCACTGCAGTCGATGGTACGAGTTCTACGACAGTGCCCTCCACCGCGGGAACTCGGAGCAACTCAGCAGTAATGATGACGGGTTATAGCGGCACCCCAGCAGAAGTAAGCCAACTGTCTCCGTCATTTTTCCGGTATTTGTTGTTCCTCGGCTCGATCCTCATCACACTTACACCGTACTTGTTTCGTCTTCTTTCGTAGGGAAGTTAGGATGTAACATGTGCGTACCTTGTCTCATCAAGTAGCCTACTGTGAGCGTTCCTGTGTTTTTCTGCCCGATTTCGCTGTGGGGTTGTTCAATACTTCGAAGAATGAACATTAGCAAGAGCAGCACTTGATGTGAACGCGCGCGTTGGTCATCGACAATGTTCAAGGGGGTGCAACGACTCTTCGCCATATCTCCTTAGGAAAATCAGAACAATGTGTCAGCCCAATCTGAGCCCAATACATTATCGGTAGCTCCTATTTGAAGCTGTAAGGGTACTTGCGGTATGGACCTAGGGGCAAACTACTGCTATGCAGGGGTGCCTCTGGCTCTGTACTGGCCACTCACTCACACGAGAGTTGCTTGGATGTTACATCTCAGGTAGGTATAAGGTGCTTGCTGTCCGCCGGACTCCTTCTGACAGAAGGGGAGTGCGACTGCACCGTTCATTCGGGCAGGCGATAATGCCTGCCAAGTATAAAGGGGACATATTATATTAGTCATAATGCGACAACGGGGGAAAAAGGACACCATAACAGTTATAGTACAGCCGCCTACAGCAGACGTTTAGAAAACCCTTACCTTGTATGCGAAATATGTGCGGATTGATCCTCAACGCGCCCTTTTCTTTGCTATTCGTACTGTCCACATGTTGCGGTCTAGTGTGTCATTGCTGACATGGCCGCCGAGTCGTATGGGTATGCGTACGTGACAGAAGCCGACGATTTCGCCGCCCTCAGCTCCTACTGGGAAACCCTCGTCAGCGAAACGTCGGTGAGTCCCCCCTAAAACGAATGGACAAGCCACCAAGTCTGAGTCCGAACCTGCTCTGGCATTCTTGTGGAGTTGCATGCCATTTAAAGGCTGCACAGGCACGGGCCTAAATTATGCGGAACCGTTGGTCTGCAAAACACATTAATCTTCGGAGAGCAGCTTCGTTACGAACCAATTTCGCGCACACCCGTACGCGAAATTGCCTTAAATAACGACGAGTACAAAAAGGGATTGGATGTCGAACAGATTCGAGGAGAGGGGAATCAAATGCGTAGCGAAGTGCGATGGAACAATTATTTAAGGTGCACACCGGGTAAGACGTTTCAGGTGGACATGACCACCACCATCAAGGCACATTTTCCCGTTTCGGTGGAGAGTTCATACGACATGCCGCTGCTGCGTAACCTGCTGTCGCACGTCCTATAGGAGCAACCTTTTCCACGCGGCGGCAGCCCTCTGCAGGCGTTTTACGTTTCCCGCCGACAAATGTAGTAGAACGATGTTTTATTCGCATGCTTATCGCCGTTTATAGCGTTGCCCTGGAAGAGTGTAAGAATGACCAGTTTACGGTAGAGTCCTCTTAGACGGCCCGCACGCCCAGATACAATTCAATGCTCCGAATATCAGAGCCCTAACGCGACGTCGCCCCTCATGTCTTCGCTCCCTTGGCTTGCTTGCCTTCGCCATGCGAAACGACTATGCGGTTGATGGTAATGCACAGGACCCCAGCCTCTCGTCCAGCTACAGCTGCTCAGAGTCTCCGACACCTTCGCCTACGAGCGCATCAATGCCTTCGCCAGCGCCAGTAATGACACCCTCTCCTACAACTGCGGTGCCGGTACCGACCCCGGCGCCTACGAGCGCATCAATTCCTTCGCCAGCGCCAGTGACGACGCCGTTGCCTACGACCGTACCAGCGCCGACACCCTCGCCTATTATCCCATCGACACCCTCGCCTACGATAACACCGACACACTCTCCTATGATCGGACCGACACCTTCACCTACGACCGCACCGGCACCCTCGCCTACGTTCGCACCGGTACACTCGCCTACGGCTAGACCGGTACGTCTTGAGTTTCGGAGGAAACCCTGTTGAGATCGGCAGCTGAACATATATGAATATGTACACTCGAATTATGTTGGTTAGTTGACGAGAGCACCCCGCCTTGAAAAGCAGAGACGTGTTTGGTGTTTACTGTCAGTGGTGAGGAACGTTTCGCTCCCGTGTGTTAACCCAACCGACGTGTTTTACCCGGCGTTGTGTGCATCGGTTTCCTTCGTTAGCCGTTCTGTCACTGAGTACTGACTACGTTTTCGCCAATACATGTGCTTAAAGTTGATTTTGGGTACTGGTATGTTGGAGATTTTGGAAAGCGGTATACAAGATATAGTTATTCACCCTCCTATGCACCCGCTTTTGTTCAATTTGACCGTATTAGGGCACGGCGTGTGGAACCGAAGCGGAGGCCACGCTGTCGTGGTTTGGAGGGGGTCGCAAGCTCAGAATTGAAGGAGGAGGATGCACGGATATGACCAGGATCCTAACCTACCTGGAAGAGCAGCTAGTCACCGACGTCCTTTCCCAAGTAAGCATCGTCGAAGCTACGCGCGCGGTGTCCGCCGAAGCAGTTGGGCGTTGATTTATCATCTGCTCTAGAGTTACTACTCGTACGGATATTCACGTGGTAAGGGACGCTTAAAGTACACTATCACTGATATGATAACACGATAAGGTTGGAATTGAGTAAGAATAAGTCTGCCAGACGGTCGATTGCCCACCCAGCGAGACCGGGAGGGAGGGGGGGGTATCACGCCAAGAATTCTCCAGCAGCCACAGTGTATTTACGTGGGCCTACACCGAAGAGTACCGACTTCTCACACCAACCAGCTATTTATGTCCACGTATGCTAACCATGGAACGTGTCGCCCACCTTGGACGAGTGGGCGCACCATAACAGTGCTATCCGCTCGACCAGTTGGCCTCACTCCCAGTTGTATGGTTACCTCCTCCCACTGCGGCATGATATCCTGCGTATCGACTGGCAGTTGGTGATGAAAAAACTTGCTCAGATGCTGGTCGGGTGTTGCCGTCTGCTCGATTATGTTTACCTTGATTTCAATGATGTTGCTGGAATATTCAGGTGGAGCCTGGGGTGTGGGAACTTGACGCCACCCTCAACGTGAAGGTTGGCTCGACCGTCAAGATCATCGGACAGGTGGGGAGAAATATGCCACGTCTTGTAGAAGCAAGCTAACGATAACTAAAACCCCTCCGAGATCCCTCCCTTGTAGATATTTGGCAAGCTTGACCTGTGCTGTCCAGAGTGTCTTAGCTTGTATTTGGGTGGCAGGTACCTTTACCGAAGTTGGAAACTTGAGTCGATCCGAAAGGTTTCCGCTTCTGGGAGCATTGCGTAAGGTAGAGTGCGGCACGCGACATCTAATGTTTTTGCTTTTTTCAACGAAACACGTGCGAATCATGACTCTGTCTCCGATACCTTTTTCAGAGTTTCGGCGAGTGCGACGAACTCCGGCTGCTGACCAACTCGAGGCCGAGCAGGGTGCTTGGCAATGGAGGCAACATAGTTATCCAGCGCACAAAGGTGATTTAATCGGCCTACGAGTGGGGGCAGAGCCCAAGGGCAATCCCGAATGAATCGGTTCTCAAATTAAACAGGGTATGTACCAGTGATCTAAATGAGATTGCCAATAAAGCAACAAAGACGATCACGACCGCCGCTCTACTGACTGCATGAGCCGGTTGGGTACGCAAACAATCTCAACCCGATTTCTGGAGTTTGGCGCATCGATCACATAAGAATCGGGGAACGCGACCCAATCAGCACAACGGGCGTCCATTTAGGATACAGCAAACTGCGCACCCTGCCCCTCTCTTGATTGACCAACAGGACACCTTGGCCGAAAAGAAGACGTCAAAGGACGCGCCCAGAACGATATAGGGCAGGGGGGGGGTCACCCCATTCGCACTGCCGAGCTTTGGCCACTAAATCGAGCGACCCAGTACCTCGCTCCACAACGTTTGTTGGCGCAGCGTAACAAACACTTCTACGGCAGTGTTTGCCACGAGCTTAACAACAAGAACTGATATTCCCAAACGATAAAGGGCAGAGCCATAAACGCTCGCGTAAGTGGTCCTGAGCCGCCGACACCATCTGCCCCAAACGTGCGGCTCCCCCTACTATAGCCATCTCAAAAGGTTTCCGTGGTGAATGGTCAGAGGACGGAGAAAAGAAAAAGTAGAGTACTTCCCCCCCCCCGCTACTGAT
>JBBMKB010104617.1:0-21788 GCA_037833945.1 Alaria marginata
TGGCTGCCGGTGAAGCCAGGCACATGGAAGGGGCATCCTATTTGAACACGACAAAAACAAAAGGCGAAAGCAACTATAATATTATATTAGTCTAATGAAATAGCCTACCGCCGCATGTCTGTATGTTTCAAGAAGTGTTTGTGTGTGTGTGTTTTCGCTTTTTTTGGCGGCATCACTGTGTCCACTACGCGCCCTGTCCGTAGTGCCTGCTGCCGTTTAGCCTTGCCGCCAGTAGTATAGTATCTCTTCCTCGGTGGCCGACCCCACCACGCCTCGAATTGCTCACTATTAACCCTTTTACTGCGACAGAAACCGTCCTACACTAAATGCAAGTATTAATAGTTTTTTTTCCAAAATTCGTGGGTGCAGTTTTGAAGGGATCGAAGCCCGAACCGGTCTGAGCCCCCCCGTTCGCACGCCCCCGTCGTTCTCGAATATGCCACGGATTGACGATATGTGGGCGGCAGAAAGCGCGCACTCTGAAGGAGGTCCGCTGCTGCGTGGAGCCGAAGTTTGGAGAAGCTTTTGTGTTCGTGCTCCGGCAGGCCCATGAGCTGCCGGTCACCGCGGGGGGATGGGTGAGCCCTAGCCATAACCTTGCGGTTGACAGTATTATTCGCCGTTAAGATAGTAAAAGTGGCATAATTGGACTGTTTTTCAAGCATAATGAGTATATTTGGGCGGTTTAAGACAATAAAATTGGCATAATTGGACGTTTTTTCAAATAAAACGGGAACAATTGGGGGGAAAAGGCCCACAAACTTTCCGTCACCGCCGGGGGGTGGGTGAGCCTTAGCTTTGCTCTATGCAGGTGGATGTAGCAAAAAACTCTTAAATCTCGCTTTTTCTTTTCAACTCCTGGACAAGCCGCGGTCACACGTTACGTCCCTTCTGCCCCCCCCGCTACGTGCCTTCATTTTGATCGCACAGAGGGTGCAGCATTCCCATTACTCGTCGATTCCACCACAGTTTGCATTGTCCTGCGCGATGCTACCGTGTGCTGCCTTGTCACGTGAGCCTTGCGGTGTGCAGGTAGATGCTCCACCGTCCTGACGCAATGCCGTCGTATGCTACCTTTGTCGCGTACCATATGGTCACTTTCTCCGGCCCTCGCATGCATTATCATGTAACCCGCTCCCCTCCGTTGAACCTTCGCCCCCCGTCCCCCCTTGACCCACGAAACACGCCTCTGCTTACAGGCTTCTTTTCTGCAGCAGGATTTACCATTGCATATAGTCCTCACCAAGGGCAAGGTGACCCACCTTCACTCGCGCGCGTTCTCGCGGCACGGGAACGGAGCGGCGGGAAAGGAGGGGGGGGAGGATGAGGGGGGGTGGTCCCCGCTTAGAGCGAGTAGACGGGAACTGGTCGGAACCGCTGAGGTCGACTGGCGGTGAGCTCCCCGCTCTATCTTGGGCATGTCTCAGCCTTTTGGGTACTTAGGAATAGCGACCCAAAAAAGCGACGATTTCGATTTTTATCAAGCAGTTGCGTATGGTTAGGCAGAGTGTGCAGCAGTACGAATATCACCGACACACACCCGGGCTACTTCGTGTGCAATCGATGTATGCTGTAATCGTCGCTTGGTTTCGACGGTTTTCCCTCGGAAGCCCCAACGGGGTCACCTATCATACGTATCGTACCACCGGAATAGGGTTGGCGTCAAAAAACAAAAAAGGGGCGATTTGATTCTTGATTTGTTTTGGGCTTCCCGTGGTTAATTAATCGTGGTTCATTGATTATTTGGTTTGTATGGCGTTTATTTGATAGCATGCCTTACTATTAATTACACCCATGTATACAATGGTATGGGAATTTTGTATAGTAGTAGTACTGAAACCCATATAGGTCTATTTGTAGACTTAAACACACACTCTATTTTTGTATATATTTTATAATATGCACTCTAAAACCCATACATTTTGTTTGGACGACGTTTAGCGTATAATACCAGAAGCCATACCTGGTACAGCTGAAATAATCAGATAATCACGGCCTTCGTGTTTGGCTATTGATTATTAACAATCCCATGATTTAATCAAACCTCATGGTGGTTTTATTTTGTTGATTACGTCACTAGAAAAACGCATCCTTCTCTTGCTTCCTTCCATGGCTTCCTCTGGTGCTATTGCATTATTAGGCGAGCCTTAGTCCCAGCAAACGGGGCCCAAGAGGGATTGCATGAGAGTGGAGGCATTTTGCTGGCGGTGGAACTTGCGTCTGCCGCCCCGGACTCGATCGTTCACCCAGGTGCGGAGCTTTGCGGAGAGAGAGGGGGTGCATACCGAACACAGCAGATGGGTGAGGTTGCTTTCGTTACGCCTTGCTCGTCATGTACATACTGCCACGTTTAGCGCGGGAGCTCACCACTGCCTACCAGGTATCTCCTAATATTAAAGACAAGAACCACATAAAAAATCCAGGACAGAAAACTGGCAGGATGACCTCGGAGTGAGGCGATAGCTGCCGGGTTTCTCGCTACCGTATTTTTACGAATTTGTTTTTACCCATTGGTGGGGTTTTTAATTTGATTTTGCTTGCAGTCGACAAAGGTACCTTTTTTTCATTTGTGTACACGGTTTTGGTTTTGATTTCACGCTCAATTGACTAAAAAACTTTTACCATCGGGGCTGTTTCTTTTTCGCTTTCGTGCGCAGTCGGCAAGTATATTTTTACCATTTGTGCGTTTTTTTTTCGATTCTACCAGGACGTACACCTAATATTTCAACCATTTTTGCGTTTTTTCCCCTCGATTTCTCTTCCAGTGGGGGGAATACTTGTTCTCCGTCTGGAGGTGATCGCCCCTTCCGAAGTGTCTTCGTTCCCGTTCAAGGCTTCTGACGTCACAAGAATCATGGACCTGCAGGCAAGCACCCCTGCCGTAGTACCATATCACACATGCTTCGGTGCGCGTCCACCTATCACGCGGAACTATATTAAATAGGACCAAATATTGTTAGCGAAAATAGGTAAATATATAGGTTTTTGTGTGTACCGTAGGTCCTATTTACTATGGTCCCCCGTAATAGTGTTTCGGGAGGCTGACCTATACCTGTACTACGGTTGGGGTGCATCTGTTTTTTCTGAGGGTAACGTCCACTATATATATACGTCGGTGGGTTTTACAAGAAAGCGGCCCTGATACAGACGCAGGCGAGCTCCATTGGCGTGGGGGCAGGATTTTCGGCGTGAAGGGGAGGAAGAAGGGAGCGCGGGCGATGAGCGAGACTCGGCAGAAGTAAGATAGGGGTGGTGCACCTCGTTTTTGTGCGGCTAACCCATGCCATGGTAGGCATGCACCAAGTTTATACTATTGCCTGAGGCTAACCTATATACTATTGCCTGAGGCTAACCTATATACTATTGCCTGAGGCTAACCAAGTTTATACTATTGCCTGAGGCTAACCTATTTACTATTTCCTGAGGCTAACCTATATACTATTGCCTGAGGCTAACCTATATACTATTGTCATGGTAACGCATGCTACGATAGAGGTAGCACTTTCTGGTTAAAACGTTCTCAGAATGAAGGGGCTCCTCAACCCCAAATCGTTGGAATTTCGTTTTTTTATTTTTATTTATAGTATCGTTGAATACCTACCAGTGCTGTAGGCCATGGGATTGTTCATCGGGTAAATAACACTTTTATTTTTCCCCAGATCAGTTTGTTGGGTGACTTGCTACTAGTGTGGAGCCTCAGAAAAAAACTAACATCCTCCCTACTTTTTTTCTGAGACTTACGTATACAGTACCAAACACCTGTTTTTTGTGAGACGAACGCATGCTATACAGTAAGGGCGCATCTCGTTTTTGTGAGGCTCACGTATACAGTACAGGACACCTACTAGTAGTATTACAGGGGACCATAGTAAATAGGACCTAAGGTGCACACAAAAACCTATATATTTCCCTATTTTTACTAACAGTATTTGGTCCTATTTACTATTGTCCGCCGTAGTAATAAGAAACCGGGTGTTAAGAAGGCCAGGCTGATACGATATTTCCCAGGAATAAATTAAATTCGGGAGCCGTTCTACTGAAGTTAGTGTAGAACGCACTCTTTCTGAAATATGAAATTCAGCCTGAACCAAGCATTCCTGTTTCTTATTAGACGTCCTCTACTGTAGTAGTACCTGGTACTGCACTAACGGTAGGGGTTCCCAGAACCTGACTTTGAGAACATTCGCAAGCTTCGCCCGGTGAACAAACCTACGGCCTAGGTATGCCACAAATCGTATTCATGTCCGCACGCCTATGACCGTTTTTAGGTTTCGGTTCGGAGTCAAGCGCGGCGGGACTTCTACCTGTACAAATGTGGTCAAAGGTATCAAGAGACGGCAGTTTTAAGCACCGTCAGTTACACCTTTAGAGCCCCCACGATAAAACTAGTATATCACGTATAGACGGCCGCCCGTCACATAGTCCTACACAGCCTTCTCCTGAGACTTTTTCCGGTGGCCGGTTCTTTTTCTCTAGGTTTCGGTTCGGAGTGAAGCGCGGCGGGATTTCTACCTGTACGCGGACACGTGGTGGAAGGGCTTCACCTCGGTGTCGAGGGACCTGCGCAAGAGGTGCGCTTTAACCCATGTTAGAACTGGACACAAGCCTTTTTGGAACTGTACACAAGTTTTTGGGGAGAAACTACTTGGAACTAGTATAGGATCATTTTGCGGCAATGTACTTAGAACTACACCCAAGGGACAAACTACTTGGAATTAGTATATACTCATTTCCGCAGCAATTTACTTAGAACTGCACCCATGGTTTAAGGGACAAACTACTTGGAATTAGTATAGGATCATTTTTGCAGCAATGTACTTAGAACTGCACCCAAGGGACAAACTACTTGGAATTAGTATATAATCATTTTTGCAGCAATGTATACTTAAAACTGCACCGACGGTTTAAGGGACAAACTAATTGGAATTAGTATAGGATCATTTTTGCACTAACGTTCGGGGACAACTGCCTTGGAATTAGAGGGGAATGTTTGTTGCGGTACCAAAAGGCTTGACCCCAACCCTAAGAACTAGAGTGGAGTAGAGTGGAGGTCCCTTTGTAGTGCCGGTTGAATAGTGCCGGTTGCCCGTGATAGTGCCTGTGAAATCGTTTGGCACGGGTAGGAACAACCGGCAGTGGCAGTATTCAGAGTAGTGCCGGTTGCCGCTATAGTGCCTGTATTTCCGGCCGGCACCTACCGGCACTATAGAGGGACCCTTACCGTGTTTCCAGGCTGTACCGGGGTTAAGTTTGTTGATCGCCAGGAGTGCTCGGAATTGACACGCCGATCTCAGACGAAAGACGCGTTTTATGGTAACCACGATGGTGCTTGCTTTCGAGCCCAGCAGTTGCTGGTGAGATTGTGACATTTATATCGCCCTTACAATGTCGTGTACCGTCGTACTCTGACTTCATATACAGTAGGCCTCCCCTCCCCCCGGGACTACTGCGATTACTTGGCGACAAACCGTGCATATCGCCAAACAAGTGTTCCCTTCCTTTTCGTCAACGGCGTATGAATTAGGTCGGTGAAAATCTTTGCAGAAGACGAGCGGGGACAGCATCGGTGCGTGTGCTCCTTCTTGGAGCCTTACCGAAGGGGAAGACTGCTGCCAACGCCAAGACACGCGGCAAGGTGATATATACGACTAGTTTGATGTGCTCCGTTTTTTCAATGTTATTCTTCCTGTTTTTTTATGCCGCTTTTTTTTCATTTCCGTTATTTTCTCGCAGATTTCAAATTATGCCGGGAATGGTTCTATTTTATGTGTTTTTACGGGCTTGTTATTATTCATAGTTGTTTTTTACTCCCGCACGCCAGAATATTGCTCACATGCTATAATACGAGTGATTGTTTTCCTGTTTCGATTTGTATTTCCTGTGCGATCTTCCTTTCCTGCTTTCGATCTTCCTTTTCTATTCCGACCTTCATTTCTCGTTCAAGTTTCCTTTCATGTTCGATCTTCCCTTTCGTGAGGATTTGTTTTTGAGGTTCGTGTCTCTCCTGCTGTTCCAGCGACGTTTATCGGTACGAGAACAAACCGCCCAATTATGGAACACCCCACACGCGTTTTTAGCGGCGGGGAGAGGGGGCGTTTATCATCTCCCTCGAAAGAGGATACTGGTATTAATGAACGTATTGAAATAGCACGAATTATTATGTGTTCTAACGCCCACACTACCGCTCGTACCCAACCTGATATATTACTATTGCCTTGTTGTACACTTTTCCGTTTCAATATTTGCAGGTTCGTGTCTCTCCTACCGTTCCAGCGGCGACCGTCGGTAGGAGAACAAACCGCCCAATCATGGAACTCCCCACACGCGTTTTTAGCGGCAGGGAGAGGAGATGCCTCCGACCAC
The DNA here is from genome assembly GCA_037833945.1 of Alaria marginata. Lineage (NCBI taxonomy): Eukaryota > Phaeophyceae > Laminariales > Alariaceae > Alaria > Alaria marginata. The sequence continues at coordinate 6,364 of JBBMKB010104617.1, forward strand.
GCCCTCCTTCTGTGCTCCCTGTTGCTGGGTTTCGGTCTTGATGCCTTTGTCTGCATCGGCCTAGTGCACCCCTCGGAGGCAGATGGTGCGGACGCGGAGTTCGTGAAGCATGGAGGGGCGGATGTTGGTGGGGGGCCTGGGCAGGCGGATGAGACGGGACACATGGTGAGCAGCGGGGTTGGCGCAGAGTGGAGAGGAAGGGAGGCCCACGTTTGATATTGCTCAAGTTTGAGGCGCTGAAGACATTAACACCTTGGCCATTTTAAAGTGGGCAATGGTCGTTTTATAGCGACAATAACCTGGGGGTGTCAAGTACACCCACGACCCTTGCGGTAAAGGCGAAGTCTGTTTTTTTCTATGATTCTCTTAAAAACGTTGCTCTGTTTTCCACCGTTCGGGTCTCTCAACTGCCTTCGTCTGGGGGGCGCACGGTGCATTGGTCTGTCCCTTATAGGGCGGCCGAATCAGCTCTATAACCCAAACCTTAACTCTAGCCCTAAATATGTTTTTCGTTTGCACCGCGAAACTATCGGCGGCTCATTGTATTGCGTCCGCCCAGCGGGTGTGCACCTTCAGCGGTCGTCGCGCGGACAAGAACAAAAGTATTTATAGGGAAAACCCCCACTGGGCAATGGTTCAGCCTAACCCTTGACGTTACTCCGGCCCTGGCCTTGAAGCGTGTTTTGGTTTGCACCGCGAAACCGTCGGCGGTTTCGTTTTTGCCGTCCGTCCGCCCAGTGCGGGTGGACCTTACCCTTTTTTACCACTGCAAACAAAAATGTCCCACACTAATCCCAAGTACTTTGTCCCCAAAAGCGTGGGTGCAGTTCTGACAGGGTTGGGGTTACGTGGTCTCAACGCGGACAAGAACTGTGACGAAATTCAGTCTATGGCATGTGTCGGTTCAGTGGTAACGGTGTCGTTGCTTTCGTAAGGGTGGACCCCAACCCTCAACCTGAAACGTGTTTTGGTTTGTACCGCGAAACCGTCGTTGGTTTTATTTTTTCCGTCCACCCAGTGGGTGTGCACCTTCAGCGGCCGTCGCGCGGATAAGAAGGCGTTTTTCTGGGAAACCCTCACCGGGCAGAGATTCAGCATGCTCGAGCCTCGTCTCCAAAAGGGTAAGTGCTTCGTTTTCTGCGCTTCTAGTGGTGCACTAGGCACAGTGCTTCACGAATCGAACAGGTCACGATCTGGATCATCTAGATCCTGTATCTGTCGATATTTTATGCTTTGCAGGATCTGTGCAGTATAGATCCAACCCACGAAATATGTGCTAGATCATCCACATCGTACGGCTCCCACTCGGCGACGTGATCTATAGGCAGTGCAGATTGTATAGGCCAGGGATCTGTGTGCCCTGAATAGCACATATCATCAATGGGGATTTGGTATGCCCGACGTGTGCAATGCTTGTACGCGATCCCCTCGATTTATGATACGTACATGAGCTGATTTCTGATTTTAGTCTGAGGGGCGCAATTTGCTTCAGTCAGGTGTACTACTTTATTTTCTTTTCTCGAAGGTCTTGTTCCGGTCCAGTTTATTGAGCCTGGCCTGTGAACACGGACTACATTAATGACACATGCCACGGTAGAGGTGCACCCTTTTTTTTCCAAGGCTCCTGACATGAGGAGGTCTTGTCCCCACCCAAAAACCTATTTCGACAAAATTGAAAGTTGCAGCCCGATGGACTCTCATGGCCTAGGTATTCAAAACGTTCGTATTGCAAAAAAAAGTGATATTCCGACGATTTTGTGCTAAGGAGCACCGTTTTTCAGAAAAAAAACAGCCAAAAGTGCTACCTCTATCGTAGAACGCGTCTAATCCGGTACGGTAATCTAAAAACTACAACAGCTGTACCCGCAGAGACACTCGGCTAGCTCGTGTATCTACCCCGCGGCTGAAGCTCGATACCGCAGCACGTTGACAAGTGTGGTCTCAATGCCGCACCGCAGGGCGAAGGACTGGGAAGAGCGCGCTGGTGTCGGTGACCCCTCATCACTTCAGCAAAATTTCGTGCATGTTCAGCCACCGCGAGTTCTTCGCCAACAAGCAGGTCAGACCAGACGCACGCTTGCGATACGTGGGTAGCACGTTTGAGCCAAAACATGCAAGTATGATTGGCAGGGTTGCTTAACTGAAGAGATACCCCATATGGTTGGAACCACATTTGTGTTTTACCTGTGGGCCATGGGGCTGTTCGTCGGAGAGCACTTTCGGGTTTGCTCAATATCGTGTTCGGAGTCATCCCACGGTAGGGGTGCAGCAGGAGTTTCTGGGCTCCTAACATGAGGAGTTCGATACATCACCCTAAACATGACTTCGAAGACAATCGTTCGCCCAACCCGACCAACCATTTCTATGCGCTAGTCCTAAAACTAAACACTTTTTTAAGTTATCATACCAACCGGTACCATAGTTCCTCACTTGAGGAGCTCAACCGGCCAGGAACGTTTGGCCCAAAAAGTGCAACCCCTACCGTGGGATGACTCTTCGGGTTAAGCGGGTACCATAGTTCTCCAGTGAGGAGGAGCCTCATAAAAGTGAGGTGCTAACCTTATTGTAGCGCGCGTCCTGCCGTATATTTAGGGGGCATGGTGTAGGTTTTCGCCAAGACGCAGGTGCGACCAGTCCCGCCCGGCGGAGCTGCCTTGTGCATCTGAAGTGTGTAGGCGCGTCGAACGTGTATAGGTTGCATGGCGCTGCCTGCGTCGTCGGCAGAGTGCCTTTCTTTGTGTTTCCATGGGCAACAGCAGCTCGTACCGCGACCGGCATCGATTGTCACTGGTAAAATCAGGATGTTGTTGTATGCCGTTAGGTCGATCTGAATGTCGCTACGCTTCGGGATTTTGGTCGCTAATACCTTGTGTACAAACGAAATACGAGTAGTACGATTTTTGCCGATCTGGATGTTATCGATCCTGCGGGATATTCCTGTAGTCTCTTTGATATTGCAGTACGCTTTTTGCCGATCTGGATCTTATCGATCCTGCGGAATATTCCTGTAGTCGCTACGAGTATTATATTGCAGTACGCCGTTTGGTCGATCTGACTATCTCCGGTACCGCGGCAAGCTTACCGCGTTTTGTTTTCGTAAGAACGCCTGCCGCGGTTAACAGTTTTATACCAGTATACCAGTATATATAGTAACTCCTCCCGTTTTATTTGTTTCTCAGGCGGACAACCGGGTGAGGCGAACGTCCCTCGATATCTCCGACCCCAACCTCTGGAAACCCATGGCTTCCTCCAGAACGTCCCCCCAAGGTATTCATCGAACACGATCGGTATTAGAATATTATCCACGAGTCGGCTGCTTCGCTGAGGATGTACGCTACGGCAGCAGTGCAGCAAATACATACCAAGCTGGGCGTAAATATAAGGTACATTATAATATTGATAGTACAATAGAACGGTCCTTATATTCACACCCAGAGTGGTGTATACGAGGCTCCTCAGTTGAGGAACTTGAGGAGCTTAATACATCACCCAAAACACGGACTTGGTTTTGACGAGAATTGAAAGAGCAACCCGATGAACAGAACAAGCCATGACCTACAGTATTACGGGGGATCATTGTAAATAGGACCAAATATTGTTAGTAAAAATAGGGAAACATATAGGTGTTTGTGTGTAACGTAGGTCCTACTTACTATCTTCCCCCGTAATAGGTGGAACACCATCCGCAATAGGCCACTATCCGCCCGTCGGCCGCTTTGCTGAGTTGTTACCGCCGTGATCAGCACAGGTAGCCCGTTCTATCGATAGACCGCTTAGGGGAATGATTGGAAGACGCCGTGTGCTAAGTAACTTAGGGGAAGCACCTATTAATAGTACATTTTATGATGCTTCTCACTTGGGAAGCTGTACCAGGTATGCTTTACCGAAAAACTGCCTTCATTTTGAGAAAAAATGAGATTGCAACCCGATTAACGACCTCACGGCCTACGGTTGGTGTATCAAGAACAATACCAGGTATACGGTAGGTAGAACACAATGATGCTTTTCCAACGATATTGAATCATCATATCTAGACGCGTGCTACGATAGAGGTATTAATACTACTATTAGTATAGCACTGTTTGGCATTTTTGTTCTAATGAATGACGGGACTCCTTAACCCAAAATCGTCGAAATGTCATTGTTTTTTTGCTATATGTTTTTTTGTAGGCCTTGGCCATAGGTCTGTTTCATCGGGTTGCACTTTTAATTTACTCAAAAAACAAATTGGGTGAAGTTTAGAGCTCCTCAAGTAATGAACATCTTCAGAAAACTAATAATGGTTGGCGCACCTCTACCGTATAACGTGTCTCTATCACAGTACGCGTTGACAGCGATCACCAATCACCAATCATCAATCATCAATCATCAATCATCAATCATCAATCATCGATCATCATCTTCTGCCACCTCGTGACGACACACAACATGTCGCAGGCTTGTCTCCCTCATTGTCCGGTGCTGGTCCTGCTGGAGTGGTGCTGTTTCGACCTGAAGTTGACGCGGAAAGCATGGCGGAAGATGTGGAGTTAGATCTGAAGAGGCGTGTCGAGGCTTGGCGGGAGGGAAACGAGTGGTCGACGGTGAGACCACGTGCGATACAAGTAGACTGCACTTAATCCTTTTAAACTGTAATCAATATCCCACAACAAATTCACAGTAGAAAGTGCCCAAAAACGTGGATACTGTTCTAAAGGGGTTGCGCAGTTCGATTTACCCTTTGCAGTGGAGTTAGATCTGAAGAGGCGCGTGGAGGCTTGGTGGGAGGGGAACGGGTGATCGACGTCGGGTGGTCGACGTCAAGGAACAGTAGGCAGCACTTGACCCTTTCAGGAATGAAACAAATATCCCACACCAATTCCAGGTAGAATGTCCCCAAACGCGGAGGTACTGGGTAAGTTTTGTTTACCCTCTTCAGTGGAGTTGGATCCGAAGAGGCGTGTGGGGGCTTGGTGGGAGGGGAACAGGTGGTCGACGCAGAGGAAAAGTAGGCAGCACTTGATCCTTTTAGAACGGTAAAAACGATATCCCACACTAATTCCAAGGAGAGTGACCCCAAATTCGTGGAAGCTTTTCTATAGGGGCTGAGTAGTTTGGCCTACCCTTTGCAATGGAGTTCGGTGTGACGAGGCGTGTCGAAGCTTGGAAGGAAGGAAGATAAAAAAATAGGCAGCACTTCTACGCGCTTTTAGAACTGTAAAAGTAGGCAGCATGCAAACCCTTTTGGAAATGTAACACATATCTCAAACTATATTCCGAGTAAAAATTCCCCAAACAACGCGGGCGCGGTTCTGGAGGGGTGAAGTCTGCGCATCCCCGTCTGGAAGAAGACGAAACATGTACACCCCCTGTTGCAAGGGGGTTAAAGCTACGCGTCCTTGCCATTTTCGTGTCATGTATGCTGTGTGGTGTCGTTTAAGTAATCCTGACCGCCTATTCAGCCTTATGAGCACCCACAACAAGGCGCCATGTTTGCGGATCCTGCTATTACGGGGACACATAGTTAACAGGACCTACGGTTAACACAAAAAACTATATATTATCCTGTTTTTGCTAATAATATTTGGTCTTGTTTACTATGGTCCACCGTAATACTACTATATCGCAGTCTCAAGCCGTTTGTCTCGTGCAATTTTTTTTGTTACACTTTTTTGGTCACGCCGCGTTTGTACACATACAGATATGGGATGACGACCTCGGTTACTTGCTAGGCCCTTCGTTGTTCGCGTACGAACAGGAGCGTGTAGACGGTTCTAGCTTTGGCAGCGGCGATTTTCAGGACGCTGTACAGGGGGCGGTGCCGGACAGGTAGGGCCAAGCGAGGCATCTTCAACCTTGAGGTAGCGCCTATATGTGTCCCGCCCCAGTCCCTCACAGTACGCCATGCTAAAAGTAATGCTGTTTTACTGATAGTATTGACCCTTTGGGGGCCCCATGTGTAGCGACGAAAAAACATGATGTGTGCGACATTTTCAAGCCTCTACGAAAAGCGGGCAGCAGTGTAAAAACCATGCTCTCTTCCCCGGTGCTCTCATCTCACCGCCTCGTAGTTGCTGGTGGTGCTGGGAGTCTTCATACGTTTATTTCAAAACTGTGTACTGGTAAATCGTATTGTGTTATTTTTGCACTTCGCTCTATTATGTGGCTGTAGCTTGAAGCTCATACACATCAGACAAATGAGATCCCTATTGTTACTATTCACCATCTTCGTCTTGCAGGGCAGATAAATCCCTGGTATATTTAGTCTGCGTGGCCCGTAGATCATGTTGCGGGTGGCTACCGGATTATCTGAATGATCTAGTACATGTTTCCGGGGTTGGAGTTGTACTAAACAGATCCTGCACGACATATCATATAGACAGATATAGGATCTAGATGATCTAGATGATCTAGGTCGTCATCTGTCCAAAGCCTAACCCTTATAATCCTAACCCTTATAATCCTAAGTTTGAGGTAGACATCGTCCGTCTCGCTCGAAGTGGGAATTCGTTGATGTCTTGAATTATTTATAATACGGTACGAATTGATGACGTAATAATGGAGTTTCAGGCGCTGTATGTTGCCTGGCAGGCTTGTGTGGATGCGTCGATCGGGGGACGTGTTTCGGCAGGAATGTATACTGTGATCAAGAAACTACTAGAGTCGTATATACAATACATTATTTCCCCTGTTGGTACCTGATTGGGGTCACCCAGGTTTAGACTGTGCCTAGCAGCCACAACACAGTAGCGCTACGACCAAGTTCCACTTGGACACGATCGACCACACGTTTCACGGAGTTTGCCAACATGCTTGGTCGAGCTGTAGACAGACGCGTTCCATTGACCATAACTCGAACGTTTCTGGTGATATGCTCGGCAGGCATTGCTAACACACAACTCGAACGGTACTGGTGTTGTATAGGGCAAGCTTTGATCCAAGGGCTGTCGCGCGTGCTTAGACCACTGGTCGTACGGCGTGGGAATAACATGCTTGACCGAGCTGAAACCATCGCCAATATGATTTCATGCGGTTTGCTATTACTTGGCAGGCAAATCTTCAAGGGCTACCCCACGTGCTTAGACCACTGACATGCTTGGCCGAAATATCGATAACATGCTTTCATGGGGTTTACTGTTTTTTGGCAGGCATTTATTCAAGGGCTACCCTACGTGCTTCGACCACTGGTCGTGCGGTATGAGAATAACATGCTTGGCCGAATGATCGCCAACATACTTTCATGGGGTTTGCTATTACTTGGTAGGTATTGCTTTAAGGGCTACCCTACGTGCTTCGACCACTTGTCGTGCGGCATGACCATAACACGCTTGACCGAGCTGAAACGATCGCTAACGTGTTTTCGTTGGGTTTTACTATCACTTCGCAGGCATTGCTTCAAGGGCTACCCCACGTGCTTCGACCATTGGTCATGCGGCAAGATGATGTCGTCGCTCATCGGTAACGCTGTATCCCACGACATTTTGGCGTCAAGCGGAGACCACTTAAGGTACCGTCCCCGGTTGTCTAGTGGTAAATCTAGTAACGATTGACCCCTTAAGCGCTACAACCCCTTTTTTTAGGGGGGGGGGGGGATTCGTCGAATGGAAGTGGGAATATTTTTGCAGCGTGGTCAAAGAGTTAAAGTCGATTTCGCGAGTTCGAACCCCCCAAGGGATTTTTTCTATTTGAAACGTTGACGTGCAGATAGCGCCTACATAACGTGTGCGTGCGCATTTCGACGCGAGCCGACGCGGGAATAAAGTTGGGGCACCCTCCTCGCGATAAAATGAAGGCAGGCACCGCGGTGGTGGTGGGGGGGTGCTTACTATGAGACCTTTTCTTAAGATCTGAGTTACGAAAAGGGAAGGAGTTCGAGCAAACTGTGTGAAGATGGTAGACCCGGCTGGTACCATATTAGGGAGAAATACGCGGTAATTGTGTGGGCGCAATACATATAATAGGAGATTGCAGGAGGCTGCGATAGGTGTATCTGACCAAGGGGAGAAATCTCTCTCTTCCACGACCCAGATGCACGCTAACGACAATGCAATTCGAGCAATTCGAAAGATGAACATGCTACGGTAGAGGTGCCAAACACTAATAGTAAGTTATTATTAATAGTACCTCACCCAAAACTGATTTTGGGTGAACTGAAAGTGCAGCCCGATGAACAAACCCATGGCCTACTGTAGGTATACCACAAATAATCTTGCTAAACACGAAAATAAGTTTAGCCAAACAATGCTATCATATCTCTATCGTAGTACGCGTATAGGATAGGGAAAAAAGTTGCACACAGCGCTGTACGGTATGCACCGATGTGAGGTGCCCTTTTTGGTTTTCTCGCTGTTGTACAGTATGGATCCGACAACAAAAAACACCGTACAGTATCTCAGCAAGGCTTGACACGCGTTTTGTGACAGGTACTTGGAGCAACCTTTTTCCATTCCGTTTTCTTCCTTGAAACGCCCCGTTTCTGCTGCGTGAACTTGGCAGGTTTTCGTTGCGATCCGTCATGTTCGCATAGGTCACCAATGCTCTGAAACAACCCCGTAAATTATATTGCGTGACATTTACGCGTGCTCCGATACCATTAATGGTATTAATAGCACTTTTTGGATGAAGCGTTTTCAGAATGACGGGGCTCCTTAACCCAAAATCGTCGGATTGCTTTTGCTTCCAATATTTTTCGTTGAATACCTAGCCATGGGATTGTTCATCGGGTATCATGGCACTTTTAATTTTCTCCAAAACAGTTTTTGACTTACTAATAGTATTGAGCTCCTCAAGTGAGATACCATGCCTCAGAAGGCAAATACTAATGGTGTTATTATATACCTGGCACTATTAATAATATTACAGTATCGTAGCATGCGTCCGTTGGCAGGTTGTCATATGCGATATGTGGCGTTCGCGTAGGTCACTAACATTCGTTTTCTTTCCCGAAACACCCCCACCTAAAATATTGCTGCATGACGTTAGAAGGTTTTCATTGCGATCCGTGGTGTTGGCGTATATAGGTCGCCAAATATTCGCTTTTGGCCTTGACGTACCCCCTTTCGTTTAAAATAATCACTGTTTCGTTCCAGCTCAATTCGTAGGAAGTGCTATTACGGGGGACCATACCTGGTAGTAGACAGGACCTACGGTACCCACCAAAACCTATATATTTCCCTACTTTTACTAAACATATTTGGTCCTGTTTACTATGGTCCCCCGTAATACCCTCAACGATCTTCTGGACAATGCGGTGGTCGCAGGCGTCTCCCCTTTCCCCCCCCGGTACATGCCTCTATTTTTATGGCGCAGAGAGTTAAGCATTCCCGCTGCTCGTCGATCTGCGTCCCCCTACCGCTGCGTGACGTTTTTTTCAGGTTTTCATTGCGATCGGTGGTGTTCCCGTACCCCGATGGAGTGGTGGCGGTGTGGATCATGCTCGCCTGCCGCTTCGAAGCCCCTGCTGTCGTGTGACGCCAAATGGACGTGTAATGCGATATCATAGAGGTAGCAGTTTTGGGGGAAATCTGAATTGCTTCTGATCGGCGGGGATTCTCGAAAAAGGAAATTTTAAAGTACTGTACCCAATATTGTTGAAGTCCCATTTGTGTTTTTAGATTGTTTTTCGTAGTATATCTTGGTTATGGGATTGTTCCCGTTTGGACCTGCGAAACTCATCCCGCACTAATTAAAAGTATGTTGTTCCCAAAAACGTCGGTACGGTTTACAAGTTACTGTAGGCGTACACTTTTGTTTTGTCAAAATAAGGTTTTGGTTGAGGTATGGAGCTCCTCCATCTATAATAGGAGTGAGGAAAGTGGAGGTGCACCCGTAACTTGGAATGCTATTGCTATTGCTAATGCTGTTGCTAATGCTCTTGCTAATGCTATTGCTAATGCCATTGCTATTGCTGATGCTATTGCTATTAATGCTGTTGCTTCAACGGCCGAGTGTCGCGACGACAAATTGACCTGTCTACGCCTCACGATCGAGGGCGGTTGTCGTGGCGGGGCACAAAAAGGGGGCCCCTGCTTTGGAGACCCCGGATCTGAGGCACGATCCAAGAAGGGCACTGACTAGAGCAAAGGGTTCGTGAAGGGATGAGTGGATGACGAAGCTAGTTAAGCGAAACGCGATCGCTTTGTTGTATCTGTCGCTGTACTGAATCCACGCCCCCCTTGCTCCAAGTTCTCGCCTTTGGCCTTCCTGAAGCCTCGCGTAGCCAACCGCTTTTTTTGTTCTGTACCTGGTAAAATACGTACTACTTTTTTTGCAGAGTTGAGAGGTTTGCTACCATGCTTGGCCGAGCTGAATACGGAATGCGTCTGCAGCAGGTCTTCACATACGTTCATGGGGTTTCGGCCTTGGGAGTGGCAGGTAGCGACGACGCATTTGATGGAGACACCTTCCACACCCACCAATGACGAGCAAATGTGAGAACAATGGTATTGTGATGTCCTCCCCGAAACGGAAATAACTAGAGCTGTGAGTCGGTAGGACTTAAGTCACCAACTAGTTATTAGCCGGACTAATAGTTAGTCGCTTCCTGGAGGTGCCGACTATCCTACTTATTGGGTTTCCATATTTGCAAGAAGGCTGTTTGACGCGGGATGCATTTTTCAATTTTTAGGGTGGGGCCACCTCGGCGAGGAGGAGCTATTTTGGCTCGCTTCGCTAGCCCGACTTAAGTTGGCAAGTCGGCTGGCCATCAGCTGGTTTCGCCAGCCGGCTTGCCGACTAAAGTCAGTTAGTTGGCTAACGGCACCTACCGATTAGTTATTGGTCGTGAAATCCTGCCGACTCACAGCCCTAGAAGTAACAATATTCGAGGATGCAGCGTCGCGAGACACCTCGTATTCAGACAAGCACAGAGCACGCAACATACCTCAAGAAATTAGGAGGTAAAAAGGTTTACGTTTGGCTCAATTGTTGCACTAAGCACCAGAAAAAGTTTTTAAAAGCCTGAAATTAGTAGCACATACCCTGCCTCACGTAGGAATTGGAGCCTGGCCCAAACTAACAGTTTCTCATGTGGTGTCACGTACGGTACACCATGTAGTCAGAGGTAAGGTGTTGTAACAAAGAGCTGATTGCATGAGCGACCACGACCCACCGTCATCGCCCATATAACCTTTTTCCAGGACAGTGGATGTCTCACACCCTCTAACCAAGGTACAGGAAAGTAGACCATAACACGAAAACGGGTCCTTGCCAAACAGATTGCACCGCAAGAGTGCTGAACCCACATAACGCCGTCTTCGCTAAGAATAGGCATAAAGGAAGGGGGGTATACATCGATTGGCTTTTGTCTACAAAAAAACGCCCAACTCTACTCGAACCCCCCCGCTTCGGCGCGCCCCCCTGACGCCTTCAATATTGTGTACACCTTCACCTTCTAGCCCCGACTCTAGCTTTAGACCACAGCTGAAGTTCGCCCTGATCATACCTTTTTTTTCTGTTTTGCCGTTCCTCGCTCCCGTTTCTTTGACCCCCGTCAGGCCGTCCTATAATAGCCTCCGAGAAATCAACGGCTACGACAAATACAGACACCGAGCGCGGCAACTTCTCCCGTCTCCCACCAAATTTCTAGCCAAAAGTTGCATAAAAAACACCGAAGCTAACAGCTGCCGCGTACCGTCGACGAGGAAGCATAAGCTTATAAAGTAGAAATCGTGCCGATACCTACTAGACTTATAGGGCATAAATCGTGCCAACACCTGCTAATAGGGTAGAAATCGCGCCGACATCTACTAACATAGGGTAGAAATCGTGGCGACATCTACTGAGAGGGTAGGAATCGTGCCGACACCCACTAATAGGGTGTGGGCATTTCCGAACTCAATGCCCGCAAAGGACGAAACAAAAGCACGCGACGCGACACGGGAGGAAACGTCTCGTCTCTGCGTGACTATCGCCGAAGGCCATGGCCGCAGTCTGGGCACATATAAGTTGCACGCCAAATACAACGCGGGCGGAGCAAAAAGACACTGCCATAGACCCCCCTAAGATGCAATGTCAAGACATGTCCCGCACGCGAACAGACCGTACTACTATGATACCACTAATGGGCTCCTTCTCTTGGCCTTTCACATCAGACACAGGCGGCCGCGCCGCATCATCGTGGTGCCCAGCCGCTGTCCCGGTGGCATAACCGACGCAATCCCCAAACGCGAGACTCCCGCGGTACCAGACAATTTACGCTAACTTTACACGCACGACGTAACCCCCAACACCAAGAAAGCATCGGGGCATAAGGCTACCGACACTCAAGACCACCGACGCCACAGGCTTGCGAGACAATCGCGACAGCAGACAAATTACACCAACGTTGATCGACTCCGACAAAGTTTCGGGGTAAGGCCCGGTCGACGTCGGGAAAATGAAAGCCATGCTAACGGCTAATCGACGCCTAAGGCACCACAATTGGCCGCGTACAGCCACCAAGCTACCCCAGCCAAGCGCACCAAGCGACCCCACCCAAGCGCACCAAGCGACCCCACTCAAGCGCACCGAGGTACACGAGTCAAGCGGCGACAAGCACACCGAGTTACACGTGCCAACCACGCATCAAGCGACCCCCGCCAAAAAGCGCGCCAAACTATGAGTACACGTGGTAAGCGGCAGCAACAAGAACACCGAGCTACACCCATCAAAAGGGCACCAAGCGACCCCACTCAAGCGCAACAAGTAACGCCACAAAAGGCGCAACAAGTGACCCCACTCAACCGCACCGAGCTGCAACACGTGTCAAACGGCACAGGGATAACGACGACAATGACTGATTACATTTCAACCCTCCAAGTTGGTCCTTTGCGCCTTCTTGGAAACCCGCTTCAAGTTTCCCGCCACCGATAACGACGTCAATCAATGCTATTGTTGATACCTTGATGTTGGCCATTTGCGCCTTCTTGTCAACCAAGCCGCTTTAAGATTCCCTTCACGGATAACGACACCAATCAATGATATGATGGTTGATTTAGACCTCGATGTTACAAGATTCTCGCCACCGACAACTTTGCCAAAGCTTATGGACGATTCTAGGCCACGATGTTACAAGATTCCCCACCGCTAGCAACGCCAATCAATGTCTGCTGTTGATCTTAGACCTCGATGTTGGTCATTTGCGCCTTCTTGTCGACCCGCTTCAAGATCCCCGCCACTACCTTGCCGGGTCCACACTCGTACCCGTGCTCGAAGCCCTTGCCCATCACGTTCGCTAGGCTCTTCTCGAACTGAACTGGGTTGGTCACCTGGTCATTTTTTTACGTTTTGATGGCGAGACGGGGAAGGCGCTTTAAGCACTCTGGGACTTTTGAAGAGAAAACGCCGAAAACAAATTGACGATAACAAAATCAACCGCCCGAAGCAGCACAGACCGTCGGGGTGGTGGTCGCTGGGAAGAGAGAGAGGCTCGCCGAGATGGCCAGCTACAACGGCAAAGAGGCTAAATGGCCATGGAACCTGCGGGCATCGTACGCAGTACAACGTATTGAAATCCTTACGGGGTGCGCCCTTTTTGCAAGCTATGGAGCTGTGCGACACGCTTGCAGCATGCTAATACTCGTACTGCTGTACGCTCGTACTGATAGACGCTCGATAAAACCGCACTGACCAAGGCGAGGCTACGGTATACAGGGGGATACTGTGCCCCGATTTTGACTTATTAATAGTATAGGCCACCCGCGCGAGCGGCTCTGTACCTCGCCTCTCAGAATAGAAACTGAATATGAAACCGTTGTTGGCGCGTCGTCAGAAACCAATCCAATCAATCCATGTCAAATAACCCAATCAACCAATAACCCAACACACACCGCGAAACCAAAAGGCACGTAAGGTGAAGATTGCAACGATATTGGGTAGCCCTTCGCTCGAGACTCCTAGATTATTAGTATAGCCTTGGGCGACTCGTCGCTTTTCGTCACTACAGTACAGTGTGTGCATGGCTCCCAAAAACGTTATTAGGTCAATACGAGCCCGCGTTTATGGAGACAGAATACTTCACAAGCCGCACAGATCACGAGGTAGATCATCTAGATCATCTAGATCATCTAGATCCTGTATCTGTCTTGTTGTGATGTGTTGTGCAGGGTTTGTGTAGTACAGATCCAACCCAGGAGATATGTGCTACTGTAGATCATGAAGATTATACGGCTTCCACCAGGCAACATGATCTATATGGCATTCAGATCATATAGACTAGGGATCTAACTGCCTTGAAAGACAGAGAGATCATGACGTGGGATAGGGGTTAGGGTTAGTCCGCCGTGTGAATTACTTGGAATGAATGTAGGGTTATTTTTACCGTAGCAAAAAGGCTACTAGGCATTTAATGCTACAGTACGCAGTAGCTCGGCATCCTGAATTACTTAGGAGGTATTAAATGCTACGATAGACAGTAAGGAGCTCGACATGCACCTGCTTCTTGAGGATGTCCTTGATGACGCTCGGGTCCGAGTGCGGTTCGGCGTCAACGTTGGATACGACGGGGATACGCGGCTTCTTGACGTCGATCGAGTCCAATACCGCGCCCAGCTGTGAAACACAATAACATCGCCATTGGTTCATAGATGCACCGCCCCATTAAGGCAATCAGAGGTGGATCGGGCAAGGGGAGGGGGGAGGGGAGGGTGGGTTAGTCAGTCACTTCAACGCTCCGACGGCAATAATGCTGTGAAAACATAAACTTGCGGGTATACAGTACGCGACAGCAGTTGAGAATCTCCTATTTTGGCTAAGGCTCGCGGCTTATTATGATGTCAACGTTGAGCACAGGCTCTTAATGGCGTCCTTGCTGAGCATAAATGCTTAGCTGTAAATTCTTAAATGTCATAAAAACTCAGCCTGAAATTCTCAACTGCCAAATTCTTAACATATGTCGCGTACTGCACATCATTTTCAGCGTTGAGCGACGGACGAAATAATGCCCGACGAACGTTAACGCGGCTTCTTCGCGTCGATCAAGTCAAGCACCGCGCCCAGCTGTTATTACGGGGGAACGTAGTTCATAGGACCAAATATTGCTATTAAATAGTAAAAATAGAGAAATATATAGGTTTTTGTGTCTACCGTAGGTCCTATTAACTACGTTCCCCCGTAATAGTACAAAAATGTCGGTGCAAAAATACACGGCCACGGCCATTCCATTTTGGAAAATTAGAGAAGGAAAGGAAGAAACCCCTTTTACCTTGTCGACCGCCGCCTCCATAAAGTCGGTGTGGAAAGCCCCCGCCACGGCGAGGCGCACGGTCATCCTCGCCTTGAAGTCTGGCTTCGCGATCTGCTCCACCACGTCGCACGCCTTCGAAGACCCGGACACGGCGTAGTTACCGTTGCACAAGAAGTTGGCAATCTGTCACGCGACGCAGCACACGGCGAGCCAAGGACGGGATGGGGTGAGGGCGGGACAAGGCGCGGGAGGGGGGAGGGCAGGGGGGTCAAAACGCCTCCAA
>JBBMKB010104618.1:0-10120 GCA_037833945.1 Alaria marginata
TATGTAACTGCTTCGTGGGTGCCTTACCATATACACACTACGTGATATCATCCCCCTTGCGCGGAGTTAGGGTTCTCTAATCCGCACAAAATGATCCAACTCGACCACCATCTTGGATACCGCCAAAACATAAAAACGAGAATAAAAAAAGACGGCACCCTGGTGGTTTAGCTCACGTAGTGAGAGGCGTGTTTTACAGCGTCGTTGCCAACCGACGCCAACCCCAGCAACGCAGCAGCAACAGCAGCAGCGCGCCGTTTCAGGGGGGGTCAGTGGGGGAGGGAGAAGAGAGCCGTTTCTTTTTCGTGTTGTTGCTTCACGCTCAACTCTCCATATCAATTCTCACGATGTGCTTGAGTTGCCACAAGAGCTGGACATTTGTTCCATCCTTGCATTCGCCCTGAATCTTCGCAATCCGAATACCACTCTCACTTGCTTGCCTCTAGATATCCCATGGGGGGTGCCCATGAGATGCCCATGGGATTCCCACGAGATAGAATTACAAACCTACCGGCGTGGCTGGATACAGCTTCACGAGAGCGTCGCTAGTTACTCCACTATGCCACACAACCACAGACCCCACTCCCCCCATCCGTACTCTCTTCACCAACATTGTACACCTGTCTAAGCTTTGGAATTTTAATGACATACAATCGTGACACATGGCTGACCTTGTACTCCTGATCCGGGTTCATGTCGACCTTGGCGTGCGCAGTGTTCAGTACCGCGACCAGGAGGTTGAGCAACATGACGGTCAGGACTATCAGGTACGCCACCAGAAGTACCGTCGCTACGGTATCGAAAATTGTGCCCGAAAAATCGTCGAAAAAATAGGTTTCTCCAAGCATGGCCTTGAACGCGTTGAGCCAAACCTGAGGCGACCAAACAGTGGACACAAGGTGGGATTTACAGCGCATAACGAACGCGCACCACCCATGACTGACGAATAAATGGTGCAAAATACCGCCAACGCCGACTGTCCGTCCCGTTGCAGCGGAACAAAATCCCTCAGCCTCCTCCGGCGCACGATTAATTGCGTAATTCGTCCGTGACAACCAGCAGGCATGCACGCAAAAATGTATAAGCGTTGATTGAAAATATTTTTATTGCGTGGGGAATCCAGTTTTACCCTCACCAAGCCGAAGGTAACTTGGGCCTTGAATAGACTGTAGAAGGACATCACGAAGCCGAGCATCACGATTAGCATCACCGTTACGAACTTGGCGAGCTCGTCCGTCATCGAAAATAAAACCTAGTCCAAAAAGACGGCGAGGCAGGCGTAGGGAAGATTAAATCGAAGAGCTTCAGGTGTTACACGAAAGGTGCGCTCGGCGGGATGTGATCGAGGGCGTGGGGCAGGTGCCTGGGATGAAGCAGGACCTGGTTGGAACGGTCCGGGAGACGGAGCACGGCCGAAACCGCCCCACGTCAGACTTGATCAGCGTGGTTTGTTGCACTGTGTCGGCCGTTACATTAATACGGCGGTCAAGTGCCACTATCTGTCAGCGCTCGGCCTTCTGCACCGCCAGCTAGTGAAACCCAGGTAGGGTCGACGCAGACGGATGCTATTCGATCTGATTCAGGCGCATTTTGTTGCCCTACAGCACCTGGGTGGGTGCGCTATCGTGGCCCATGTTTCAGGTGTTCCTCGACATACTATTATATATCAGGCAAATCTCCCGAGGTTGATATCTCTACGATTTCGTCAGTGAGAGTAAACCCTGCTGAATCGGCTCCAAAAGCTCCCTGCCCGTGGACCCTCAACATGCTCCGTCATTGTTGGTTTCACAACGGAAACCTTGCCGTATCCAGGTGACTATCGATCGTATGCCAGTGGTAGAGGCCGTGCAAGGCCTGATCACGTGAGTACAACGAAATATACCGGCGAGTAAATATGCTGCTATGCGTTTCGCTCCGTCAAAGCAAGCAATCACGCGGGCCAGCGTGCATACGTCAACCTGCGAGAACATTTTTAAGTGTGCAGGATACTCCCACCTCCCCTAAATTATGCACTTGTCCACAATGGACAGTGTCCCACTGGTGGTTTTAAATTGCCTTGCCCCATTCTGGCAGGGTATACTGATCGAAGCGTCGGTTCACTGCCGGCCACAACCACGTTTACCAGATAGCACTGTCTCGAGCTAAATTAAATGCACAGGCGCCGTCACCAACGCCCTGCCTGTCATTCACCTGGACCATGGGCCCTTGGGAAGGGAGTATCTGTGCGTAAAACATAATCCTTGAGAAGACCAGAGGAGCGCTGAGGGCGTACAGGGACCTCGACGTGTTCGAGTCACCGTCGCCAAAGGCGCGAAAGCAAAAGCCCCCGAACATGAGGAGTAGGGACGTCACGTCGAGGACGTTCCATTTGTCCAAAATGTATTTCCAAGGACCTTGGACAATTTCTTGTAACTCTGTGACGATTGCTCCCTTTTACATGTTGTATCGCATGTCACAATCGACGACGGAAGAGCAGGGCACGGCAGGTGTTCATGTGGGAAGGGGGCAGTCAAACTGGATTGAGTGGCCGGGTCCCAAACGCCACACGCGTCCTAAAATAACTACTGTACGTTCGTGCCAGGGCGCAATAAAGCAGGGGCGTGCCTCCCCATTTAGAGCCACAATGAACTATACGAGGCGAGCAGGTGATACTACACGTTGTCTCGGCAGAACCTCCAGGTCAAACCTAGCCGGACGGCTGACTTGTTCACGGAGATAATCACCGGGGGGTCGGAGCGGGGTTTGTCTTTTGTCGCCAATGTTTCAATAGTTCACGACGACGACGGTACAGAGCAAAACTGATTATTGTTCGACACGAACGAAGGCAAAACCCAAGCTTTGGCAGCGAAACGAAATGGAAGGCACGAGTGGTGCCGGCAAGCCAAAACCAAACAAGCGCATAGACATACTCGTACGTGTGAAACTTAAACTGTGCGCACATGCGTCCCTCGCCTGCGCACGCAAACATGTAAATAAAATAATAAAAAAAACGGGGCCACTTACGCAGATGTAGGAAGAGAACACAATCTCGGCCCAGTCGAAACTGTTGTCGTCCTTCAAAAGCACGAAGCGCGCAAAAATCAAGATCGTGTACAGATATGTCACGAACTCTAGCACCATCCGCAGGGCGGGCACCTACGTAGAGACAAAAATATGTTGTTCGGGGTGGCGGAAGAGGGGGCGCTTAAGCAATCTTCCAAGCCAGCAAATTGCGGCGGGATGAAATGCACGAACATTCCAGCTCAGGGAGCAGAGCACAACCTGTGATGTGGGGTACTACCTCAACTACGCTCTCTCCGGAGCGGCGTCCGCCGCATTCCTTGTCTATGGCATAAAGCGGCAGGCCTCTTCCTATTATCATACTTCGTGTTGTTTCTTAGCCCATAGTCTCTCCTGCTTCGTTTGGTATTTTGGGTTCGGTTCAGCTCGGTTCGGTTCGGTTTCATTTTATCCGATTGCATTGATGTCTGCTCGGGTCCGTTCGATTAGAGGCCATTTGGCACGTGGAGTACGAGTAGCTGTAGCGCGCAACTCTTGCCGATTTGGCCGGGAAGTGTTACGCCCACTTGACCACTCTTGTCTTTTTCAAGCCAACTTCTCGGCTTTGGCCGAGAGACCGCGCTTTGCACAACACTACATAACGCTGCGCGACACACACACGCCAGCCTAACAGTGGCTAGCGCCAATTGATTGGAGCACAGGATGTGCACCACAAAAAAGACGTATTACTCGCACTCGCCATGCACGAACCCCGCATCTCCTATGCACTGGGTGCTCGTACCAATCACGCATCTGTCCTGCCGCCCCATTTTGTCCCCCGACATAAATATACTAGGGATTAGAACCGGCTGTTCCGCCCCAATGGCGGAGCGTCTACAGTTCGGATGTAACATATTGCTTCGCGACGAAATGTGAAACGTATGAGCTGCGGGAAAAGGATCTGGGTACGAAAGCACGCAGAGCACAACAGCCGGCGATAGGTCCATTTATTTATTTCCTATTTGTTTTGCTCATCCCATTTATTATCTTCGCAAATTGTCTTTCTCCTTCTCCCTCCCTAGACGTAACTCAGATCCGGGGTCACTAAGCAGGCTCTTCTCCTCCCTCCCCACTACGGTACGCGACTTCTTTTTTATCGCGAGATTAATTCAGCACTTTCTTCCCTCGTCGACTTCAGTCGAATTGTGCATACTCACGTTATAAAGCGCTTTCCGCAGTTGGTGTCTCAAGAAATAAAATCTGCGTAACCAAATTCGAAACCCTGACCCCAACCTTTTAGCAGTATTCGAGGTTAACCACTAGACTATCGGGGCGACCGGTATTGGCTACGCGTAGTTGTTAACGCACTGTCGTGGTCTTTTTACTTAAGGTCGAAGACATACATGGAACCCTCCCAAATACTGCCAGTGTCTTCAGCCCAACCTCCAGCATTTTTCCCCCGAAAGTACTAAACTTTAGTGCCGATAACTGGGAGCATCTGTGCAATACTTCAAGGTTGTGTTCTACAGGGGGCTCACAAAACTATACCGTGGGTATTTACCCCGGGTATTACCCTACAACGAACTTCTGTAAGTTCTGTAAGGCATTCTTACCCGTACCCGGAACTTATGTAAGTTATGTATGACGTTCATACCCGTACCCGAAACTGCTGTGCGTTTTTGAAAGCCCGTGACACAGTACCCGGGGGACGGGTACAACAGGTTTCATACCGGCCCGAAACTTCTGTGAACTCTGCACGCCCGTGCCACAATACCCGGAACTTTCTGTAAGGGTCTGTATGCCCGTGCCGCGAAACGCGGAAGTTCTGTGAGTTATGTAACACTTCCGTACCCGTACCCGAACTTCTGTGACTTCTGTAAGATACAAAGAGTACGGCTACAACCATTCTGTACCGTACCCGGAATTTCTGTGAGTTCTGTATGATACGCCTGTGCCACAACACCTGAAACTTCCGTTGGTTCTTTGACACTTTTCCAGACCCGCACCCCGAACTTCTGTGAGAGATTACATTTCGACCGGAAATATAGGGAGAATCGTCCATAGACTCTGTAACAATGCGTTCCATACTAAAATCAAGTTACTTATACTTATTATTTTTGGTTATTACGAAAATAAGTAATATTCTAAGAATTTTCTTTTTTGCGCCAATCTTTTTCCTTTTTTTCCTTTCTTTACACTAAAACCAAGAGTAATTATCCGGGGTATGTACCCGGGTATTACCCCACAAAGACCTTCTGTAAGTTCTGTATGACGTTCATACCCGTACCCGGAACTTCTGTAAGTTATGTTCGCCCGTGACACAATACCCGGGGTACGGGTACAGTATGTTTCATACCTGCCCGGAACTTCTGTGAGTTCTTTACGCCCATTGCCACAATACCCGGAACGTCTGTGAGTTCTGTAAGGCTTTCATACCCGTACCCGGAACTTCTGTGAGTTCTGTACGACGGTCATACCCGTACCCGGAACTTCTGTGAGTTCTGTACGCCTGTGCCACAAAACCCGGGGTACGGGTACAGCCTTTCTATAACGTACCCGGAACTTCTGTGAGCTCTGTACAACTGTGCGACAAACCCTGGAACTTCTGTGAGTTCTGTGACACTTCCATACCCGTACCCGGAACTTCTGTAAGTTCTGCAAGGTTTTCGTACCCTTACCCTAAATCCGCAAACCCTACATAACATCACCTTGCAATATTTAACTAGCAATATTAGCTTGAATCACCGTTACGTACAAGGTGGGAAACACTGTCCGAACAACTACCGCAGTTGGCCACCCGTACAGAAGTACTCGTACTGCTGTTGTTGTTGACTGTGCCATAACTACCATCGTCGAGTACACTCGCTCACCTCTATATTTCTACCCAGCCCACGCTAAGGTGGGGTCCTCCTTCGCGAGATCGAAATGCCTTGCTTTGTTCTTCGTCTCTCAGACGCCCGTACGGTTTCGCTATATATGCACGCTATATCGTGGAGAAATTCCGGTCGTATTTCTGTCAATGATAGAGTTGTATAGATATCAAGTCTGCCGCATTCTCTAGGTGGCGCCTTCAGCGAAAGTTCTGGCGTTTGGACTTTGATCGAACAGGACCCAACTCACTTTGTAGTAGCTGTCCGGTCGTGAAAGGAGTCCGACGACAATGAACCTTGCCCCCGGGAAGTACGTGATCCTCGATAGCTTGCTCTCCCCGCTGCTGCTCAGCAACGATATCCCGAGGAAGGGTACTTTACCGTCGGCGAACATGCCATCTCCTGGGTAGCAATGGCAATGTTAATGGCAATGGTAACACACGGGGACAAAATAGGGACCTGTCGGTGTCCTAACCAAGCCAACTTCGACGCAGCTGCTGTAACATGCTATCAGATGACGTCTAGCCCACGTCGTTAGTGTGGTATTAAGCTAACTGCGAAGACTACGGTACTGATGTGTGCAATCATATATACTGCAGGCAAGCTGGAAGCAGTTTGCATGTATATACCTATATTTAGCTCACTCCAGCGAGAAACGTTGAAAGCCCAGCTCGTGCTGATTAATAGGACATGTTATTATATCTGTGAAGCGCATTCACACACTATTATTAGGTATAGGTAGCGCTGCGGGTACTGATGTTACAACTAAAGACTAACCGTATAAGCTCTTGGCGGGGTTCGTAAACCCCCTGTTGTTCAGCAACACCCCCTCCGTATCCTTGAGGCTGGGGAGGTTCTTGGTAAACTTCCGCCACATGAAGTCCAGCACCAAGGGGATCGTACAGTAGGTATCTATCTGTTGGCGATATTGGAGGGCCACGCCAAGGGGTCCCATCGTGTCTTTGTGACGCGACACGGCGATTTCGGGCTCGAATACCGTTGAACACGCCTTCATTTCTCCCTCAAACCCCCTCACCGTCAGTGGCAGGTGCTCAAGGACCTCAAGCAACAGCTCGTCTACCGCGGCCTGCGTGCATCCGGTTGAAGCGAGTTTTGTGCGAAAGAAGATTGCTCATGGTCTTGGCCATTGCCGCCGACGATTTCCAAACGCAGAGCTCTCAAGCGTTAACTGACAATACTCAGTGGGGGGGAACCGGCCACACAGCGCGGCTCAGCCTTCTCTAAAGCCTGAAGGCTTCGAATAGCGATTCCCTACAGTCAAGTGACCTCATTCTTCCGCATTGCAAGGACCGGTGTCTACCTACCCTTCACCGCTTCCGTCGGCCTCTCGCTTACGGAACAACTAACCATTTTCCAACCATCAGCAAAGTCAGAGGGAAGCCCAGTACGCGCACCAAGAGGACGGCTTACCTGCATCGAACGTAGAGCGCGCTTTTCCCCCTCCAGGGCCCTTCTTGCAGCCACTGCGAGAGCGACGGAGAGGTTCATCCCTGGGATTAACGGGTTATCTGCTGAAGCCACGGCTCCCAGCATACACTCCTGCGCACAGGTACACGAGCGGTTAGTTTATCGTCATGTTGTTAGGGGCTTAGAAAGACGTTATGCCCCTGCCAATGTGTTGCTACCTGCCAGTACTTGACCGTGTTCACGATCCATTGGAATTTGCAGTCTCCGTAGGTACAGATATGTTGATTGTTGTACCAACCCTGGGGATATGGCGGCTAGGGCTTAGGGCTTAGGGGCGCCACCCACCCACGAATTCCACTAGGACATGTAAACTACGCGCGGCATAAGTTTCAGATAAAATATAAGTGTTGATTACTTACCAGGTTGGTTAAAGCTCGCAGGCGACGTACTTGCAGCACGACGGGCATACAAACAAACCACTAGGCCAACGGCGGACAATCGGACCAACCTTTAATCGGGGATACGGGACGCTTGTCGAGAGCCGGATAAGGCCAAGCGTCTCGGGCTTTGCACCGTGCCGCAGCAGGAACGAAATTGCCACAAGCGCTTCGCGGTCCACCTGAATATCACACCCAGCGACATGCAATAGGCGATGACGAATCGAAACTTAAAGCGTAGGAAGCATCGACGCCAGAAAAGACGTTGCGTAGATGTTGTGCACGCACGCACGCAGCACAGGTACCAATAAAGCAAACCACGTGAATATTCCCAAAGACTAATTGAAGGTTACGAATCACTGGTCAAATAGGGTTCAAAGATAGATGGATCCGAGATACCCAAGAAGAGAAGAAGAAAGTAGTAGAAGAAGGGAGAAGGTGGAAGGAGAAGTAAGGAGAAAAGCAGTAGTGATCGAGGTGGGCGAGATCGTCACGTGATCATCTCGGGATAATGCCCATGCAACGGGCAGATGTTACTCTATACGGGTTGTCGTGCTGGCCGACAGTCCGCTCTAACGTTCCTTGCAATGTCCCCTGCAACGTTCCCCGGTAGTTATGGTAGTAAGCTAGTTACAACTTGAATACAATACAGCAGTGAGAAGGAATACACCAAGTCTGTCCGCATATTGTAATTCCCCGAATCAAGAGTACGATACTTAGTGAACCCATTGGTAGTGACTACGAATCAACTAGAGACTATTAATAGTGGACTGCAAAGTCCATATTCCAATACGCCCCCGTTGATGAGAAGTCAGTAGCCAGAGGAGTCTGATACTCAAAATACTAAACACAAATGGTACGACATATTCAGATCTGTGTAGGAACAGCTGAAATATGGATGTAATCGCGTCACTCAGAGAATCAAAATTCGAATGGAACAACATATTCAGAGCTGTGCAGGAACAGCTGGCAATATGGAGATAACCATGTAACAAAGTACACGTGGCATAGTCATCAGCGAGAAATACTTTAGAAAAGAAGCACAAACCAGTCTGCTGGGTGTTCAACACGCCCCCTGAAGTGATATCTAGAGCTACACGAAACCGTTGAAAGAAGAAAACTGTGGACGCTCGTCCAGTACGGCGAAAAATGCGTACTACTCAGTTTGGGTATGTACGTACGTACTCGAAAGAAAGTCTACGAATACAGATAGTACGGCAATAGAATACGGGTGTAGTCGTATCACAAAAGCTATACTCGTCATGCTGTTTCGATGATCAGCGAAAAATATCCTAGGAACGAAAGCGAAAGAAAGTATTTGCTGTATGTGTACTGCGCCCCCTCTATTGAATCCTAGAACAAAGAAGAAATCGAAGAAAATCGAATAGACACTGTGGACGTATGTGTCCAGCGCTATACTGTCATGTGCATGTACTGTGCCACATTCGGTTTTGTGAGCATTTATGTATGCTCCACTTTCTCAAAAGAAAGATACTTCGATTCAAAGAACAAACCTGCATTGTGATACATGCAGTTTTGAGAGCAGGTACATACTACTAGAAATTGTTACGCGTACTCGAAAAGAATGCCAAATATAATCTAAACACCATACCAGGTACCGACGTAAGAGTCGGGCACCACGTCAGTCGTATGATCTTGTTGTATGACAGAGGATCATACAAACTGTAGCAGTAGCACAGTAGTACAGGAGTACTCGTACGGATGCGAAATAGCTAAGCCAACAAAGAAGACATTAAGAAAGCACCCCCGCTATAACGGAAACAAAGTAAGAAAAATGCAGTAACCTAGCTCATGTTGCTGAAGGCTGACCTGCTCCCTGTTGCGTTGTTGGTGGTTGTTGCTGTTGCTACTTGCTGTTGCTGCCGGAGCTGTTGTTGTTGTTGCTGGTGCTGTTGATCTTTGTTTTTCTGTTGTCGCGTAAAATAAGAAGAAAATAGATGTTGATGACGCTGCTACACGTACGTAGTGATGACTTTTGTAGCTGAAATTGATGTTGATGGTGATGATGATGACGACGTAGAGCTGATGAGGAAATGAAGATCTGTTCTCTCGCAGTCGTCGTGCCTTGGTGGTTCTCGTAGAGGGCAGCCTCCTGGCTGATGTGGTGGTTGTTTCAGGCTGTCCTGGTTGGTCTGGCTGAAAAATACGTGGCGCAATTCAAAACAAAATTTCTCCCCGAAGACCGAAACGTAAAGGCCATAAAAAATGTTGGAACACCCGATTCGTCAAACTAATGAAGCTTGGACCTATGGGCTATGACGGTTGAAAGAAGGTTGGGGGGCAACATGGAAAAAAAATCGACTTTTTCGCCGATCGTCCGTCCCGGACAAGGGGAGTTGCATTCAGGCGTTTACACTCTTCGGGGACGCATTTCTTGCCCACAAA
>JBBMKB010104629.1:0-10119 GCA_037833945.1 Alaria marginata
GTCTCGAGTACCGAGATTCGAACTCAGGGTCCAACCTTCGTGGTCTTCGAGGCTAACCACTACACCAGGGCGACTGGACAATTGATATGGAGACTTACCGCGCTCGGAAGGTAGAGTGTAGGGGTCCACCTGAGACACGAAACAGGACAGGAGGCGAACGAGGTTGTACGCGGGGAGCACCGAACTTTAGAAAGGTGGTGATATTAGGGTGCAGCGTAGAGTACCGGCATCGCTTTCCCGAGTGAACGCGTGAGATATTACGTCTGCACAGGTATTTCCAGCGTAAGCGTCGTGGCTCTACGAGGGTGTACGTCGATCATTGTTTTCCGCATATTGCACGATTGGGAGTATCGACGACGTTACGGATATGCCACAATTGACAGAGACTATATCGGCATTTCGCAGGCGCTAGGCAACAATTGTTCCTCAGGTCAGCCCAGACGACGGTATACTGCGACACGGCTCTGCGTCTCCTCGAAGCATGGCTGTGCTACGCGACAGCATCGTTGAACGTATCCTTAGCGATCATCGCTCCTCTCTGTACACAATCTCTGTACTCACCTCGCTTGGATCTACGATGTACTTCAGGTCGTCGAGAATCGATGCCGTCATCTTCGACAGGTACATCACCTGATCAAGATTTTAACCAAGTATCGCTAGCATAACACGGCCACCTCGATAGTTCATCCGGAACGTTCGACGCTTGCGAGAGAATAGTGTTTTGGCACGAGCGACTCCCGCAACCATAAGAGTAGCACTTTCCCTAAATGTTTTTTCTGACTAGGGCGCTTCCTCAACCCAATATCTATAGGGTTTCCAGTTTTTTTTAGTCACAGGATTTGGCGTATACCTATGCCATGCAATAGTTCACCGCGTTACGTGCCAAGCGTTCCTCTACGGTAGCGCTTGGGTGTTGTATAGTGCCCCTAACGACAAAACAAAACATCTGCAGCAATTAGGTACACACCAACCGTTGTATGCGTCACGTGGTGCAT
This sequence comes from Alaria marginata, assembly GCA_037833945.1. Taxonomy (NCBI): domain Eukaryota; class Phaeophyceae; order Laminariales; family Alariaceae; genus Alaria; species Alaria marginata. The sequence continues at coordinate 996 of JBBMKB010104629.1, forward strand.
ACTGCATACTTCATACCGCATATTATCTTATTTAGGCCATGGCTAACGATACGAAGGTTAGTGTTCTAGGGCAGCGTTCATCAGCTGCGCACGGCCACAAATGTGACGGACCACCTATGCATATGCTTGTCGGCGGCTCCGGACGCACTGACATTGAAATACCTACCGAGCAGAGCCTAAGCAAATACTTTTAATTCCGATGTTTAGTGACGTACGGAGCCACACGCACGTGAGGCTAAACGTGACAGGTAATACGGGGTATCCCTCTCCGTCCTTACCGTAGACTTGGTACCTTGTGCAATAACAAACAATTCGTGAAAAGTACGAATAGGCCTTAGCGAAATAGTACAATCAACCGCTTTATTCGCCATTTCCCCTTAAACTCTGACCGTTTGGCAGCGACGTCGATGCTCTTACTCGGTGTTTCAAGGAAGCGATAGGGTTGTGAATCAAACATTCAAGCTTATTTGGGGGGACAGTTAGAGACATGCTCTTACATTGTCGACGAACCCGGTCATTAGCTCATCGTCGAAAATGTCTTCATCGAGGTGGCCGCAGGCCGTTCCTGAGAAAGTTAGAGAGAGAGCGCAGGATAACGAATTCGTCGTGTTTGGTGCCTATGAGGCGTTCGCTATGGCCTAACACAACATTGCATGTGCACAGTCTAAATGCTAACTCTGGCAAAATGATAAATTGTTGTCAATTCGCCGTGCTGCCGTAGGGTTTGATTTTTTTTGCCAAATCCTTTGTTCATTGGCGAGGCTCCTTCATGAAGCGGCTACCTAATAGGTTTCCAACCAATGTGAATAATGTTAAAGCAGCATCAGTGAGACACCCAGACCATCGGATTGTGCATTTGGCCGAGTCGGCTGTTGGGTTAGCTCATGAGCTCGATAGGTGTCAACACATGAAGTGGCTGCTGTCAACTGCAGCCGTATACTGATTTGGCTCAAATGAGCAGTTCGACATGATGTGCGCTCGTGCAAGATATCTAGTCAATGCCAAAAATAGGTATTTTACGCCTGATCATGTTTTCCCCTAGTAAGGTGTCTAGACGTACGTTGGCTTACCGGATCCCCCGTCCGTCTCTACGATGTCAGCATCAGTACCGCCAATGTCGGCGTAGGCGCTCAAGACGGCAGGGCACGTTCAGGCAGAGTCCCCGCTCTCGCGGTACGTGGTACACTCGCCCAGCCCGTCGCCCCAAAGGGTTCTGGGTGAAATCACGATGAAACCAAGATAAAATCGCACAAACGACGGGAGATTCCAACATCAGCATACATGTTTGTTGATCCTGTCGCGTAGCAATCGTCATTCATCATTTATATATGTGAAGACTAGTGTAGCACTTCCCGAAGGCACCATCATGGCTACAATTGCAGGCGTTAAACCCAGCAGCAGAAACAATATGATTAGCGCCTATCATATCCGAAGCATGTGTGTTTGCCTTTGAGGAAATATTCAGAATATGTGTTGAATCCTACAGAAGAATCCTTGGCCGACTCACCCGACACCGATGACGTGTCCCATTTCGTGCAAGATAACTCCTTCGAACGTTCTGCCGTCCTCCAAGCTGGCTACGTCAGCGATGTCGAACCTCATAGCCCCTTCAAAGCTCACAGTTCGGCATTCGTTCCAAATATTAGTCGGACCTGCGGAGCCCAGCGTTCCTCCGACGCCGTCAATCGCCTCAAGCGTAGAGCTGATGAGGAGTCGACCCGCCGGGTTTTCTGAAGAGCCTCCGCAAGGCACATGGGAGATCACCTCGGACCACCTGCACAAACGATCGATTGCGAAAGGTCGGATGCACCAATTCAGCGAAACCCCCGGGACCATAGAGACCTTAACCATGTAGACCCTATGGTGCAATATGATGAGATAATGGTAATAGTAATGGTAATACATGTACAGGCACATGCTACGGTAGAGGGTGTTAATAACACTCTTTTTTTCCTGAGGCTTTTGACACGATGAGCTCTATACTCCAACCATAAACTGATTGTGAGTAAGCTGAAAGTGGGATCTGATGAACAAAAGCCGTGGCCTAGGTAAACAAATCATTAGCATTTCAAAATAAAAAATGCCTCCCGACGATTTTGGTTAAGACAACCCGCCCATTCTGTTTCAGCCAAAACGTGCTACCCTTATGGCAGATCGCGTCTACAATAAGTTCGATGAACCGGCAACTGCAAGGACGGACGCGTATGGCACACTCGCGCGTGTTTACAATATTTTGTAGAGTATTTGTTTCAGTCGTGTTTGAGCGCTGGGTAGACATATCGTCGTGAAACGCAGGCGCCGACAACATGATAGATCCCACAATCAGTTATATATGCACCAAAATCCCGAAACCATTTTGAGCCGAGGAGCCCGGAAACGAATGATAGTGTGATATGGTGCGCATGCAAGGCCCCGGTACGTCGTTGACATACAGTTAGCTCAAAACGACTGTTACCTGTCAGCAGCGGATTGGAAGACCGCCCTCCGTGCGTCCGTCCACGTCCCGATGAAGTCGATCTCGATGTAGAAGGGATCCAACGCTGTGAGTAGAGCAGAGAGATAATTAAAATCAGGCACGTATGTAAAAAATGCAGAACGAAAGGCATGGTTCAGCGTAAACAACGATTTGAAGCAGAGCTTGGTGATGACGGTTTTATATTGGCATTGGCGATAAGGAACTGGTCTATAGCTTTCCTACAAAATAACCTACTGTCCCATGACTGTATTTTGCTAACACCAGCGCTATCGAGTATAAGCCATCGGTGTTGCTTACATGATGTGTCGGTTTGGCAGGCCATTCCTCCGTAGTTCGGTGTACAAGAGCATCTGTGTCCGCCGGCAGGGTCAATGGAGCACGTGCCTCCGTTTTTGCAAGGGTCATCGCTGCAGGCATCTGCGGGTACAACATGAAAGGAAATTAGAGTGGGAAGGAGGGCGATGTGTGCTTCAATATTACGATTGTTTTTTGCACTCGAGCTAGACAGTGGCAAGGTTGGGCGTAGGAAAGAGGAGCTACGATCGACCTTGGACTCGGGGTGAGGTATGAGACGACAACTTGTCCTTGAGAGCGAAATAGAGGAATCAACAAAATTCAGCTGCAATATGATTACAAATGAGTCCTGTTCGTCTGTCACTACCCGCCACTCACTTTCTTCTTCCGGCGTGTCATCGTCGGTTGGGGCTGGGGTCGGTTCAGGGGCTTCAACGGGAATCGGGGCCGAAGTCGGCGCGACTATCGGAGACGAGGTCGGCTGGGGCGTCGGAGCTGGAGTCGCCTCCGGAGAAGGATCTTTAAGGAGACGTGTCAGGTGGTTCCGCAGCAAGAGAGTACGCATCATTGTAGGGACGTGTGGGTGCAAGGGTCGGGTATGCTGATAGGGGGGGGGTGCTCCGAGCGCATTCACTAATCGTTAATAACAATGAAAGCTCTACTGGATGTGGCGGGAACGCGAACCGAGAGGCTGCAGTATTCGTGCATATTTACATGTTGGAGCACTGTTCTCTATGAGATTCAGCCGCTGAAGTGGCGTTGAAAACAGTTCATCCGAGTGTTTGGGTACTGTACATATTCGCATTTTGCCTTACTCCCACAACGTATTTCGTTTTGGGATCTCTAAAGGCTACGAGCGATTCGGTGTTCAGTACCACCACATTGCTACAACGTGCGGTGGCAGCTTGAGACGCTGCTGGGTTAGGTGAAGATACTCGTATGTATGTTGCAATTTCCCGTTTTCTCTTCATCCAACACGTTTGCCACCCGATAAACAACACAGGGCTGTGTTCAGTCCGAGAAAAGTAGAATTTGTTGGGGGGAATTATTTCGTGGCTGTTGGGGAAGGAGTTGAATAATCCACACGTATTTATCATATTCAAACATTTCCAACTTCAAGGGACACTTCAGACAGACGGTAGGCGTAGGCTTTCAACGTCGAGAAGGAACTAAAAGAAAGTAACCAATACCGGCAGCAAGAGCACGCAGGTGTGCAGTTCGCATGTTAATATCCTATCCGCGGTTTACCTCCTTCTGTCGTGTCATCAACGGCTGGGGCTGGCGTGGGCTCGGGGGTTTGTATGGGGATCGGAGCGGAAGTCGCCTCGGGGATCGGAGATGAGGTCGGCTGAGAGATCGGAGCTAGAGTCGATTCGGGAGCATTATCTTGGAGGAGACATTCCAGGTGCGGTTTAGCAAGACACATAGAATATGCGGCACGGTAACGAAGAAGGCAGGGTTAGAAACAAAAGCGTCGGGGGTGATGGCCAAGAAGTCACTCTTCATAAATATTAGAACATCACAACATGCAATGAAAGCTTCACTCTAGTTATCCAGAAAACAGGTAAATCGCGTTCGCCTGTGACGACTTATGTTAGACTCATACTCTTATCTCACCCTCAGTGCACTGGTCTTCGCAAGTGTCGGACGCGGACGTGTAGCATCCCGCCCCCATCGCGGAGCACATTGTTGTCAACGAAGACTGTGCATCCTCGTTGAAAACGTTCGGAAGCAGCTCCACCCAGAAGCAGATGTCCACGATGCCCACATCACACAACGTGTCCCACGTCTCTTCACAGTACTTGCACTCATAAAGACGGCGGCTTTCAGAAAGCACATCATGTACGTCATCCACTTCAGACGCAAGGAGCATCCTTGATCCGACGTCGGCAACCAACTGTTCTTCCTCCGAGCGGCTGTCGATGTCGTTTTCGGTGGGAAATGTGTATTTAGTGCCGCTGACCGATGAAGTCTTCAGGCTTCCCGAGTCTATGAATGTGTACGCCGACGTGATACCATTTTCTCCGAACATGACTCGGTATGGCTCTTCGCGACCGTCGTCCCACCAGTCGATTCTGTATATCGTCCAAACCCTGCTGATGTAAATCGTGTGTTGCGTTGCCTCCGCCACAAAGCATCCCGCCAGCAAACCCAGCAAGAGAAATGCTCGCGAAGCACTTCAGAGACCCATGGTTGATCCTAAAGTTGGAACGCATTCATTAGTTCTACATCGTTAGCCTTGCGGGGGTGTTTTCTGCGATGTCTGGTAGACGCGTTATACCAGTGTATATAATAGACCTTTATAAACAAATGAGTTTGGTTACCAGTCAAATGTTCAAAAGGTATGATGCCAAAAACATATATGTCGCTGCCGAGCTCAATACAGGCGGGAAGGCGGGGCAAGCGTTTCCATCCAGGTGTTCATTTAGTATTGAAAAGTATGAGCCATGGAGATAATAGTGCCGATTTGTCTGTATATTGAACTTTACAGATGTAGAAATCAATGCCGATTTGAGTGACCTTTTCGTCTACGAATTTGGCGGGTTTATGATAAACAGGCATTCCCCCTAGCATTGGCTATGATCCCGGTAGTCGGGTACCGGTGCTTTAGGAGTCGAGTTGAAATTTAACCCAATGCTATATCATGCTGGGAGTAGTTCGTGTGCGTGCCAAGTCATAATCCAAATAACGTGTAAGAGAAGGCGTATAGAAAATATACAGTGCATTTATACTGGACCATGGAGGAATGCCACCCCGTCCCTTTTTTGTTTTACAACACTGCAACAGGAATATATATCATCCCTCTCTGCAACCCCACCACGTTGAATTTGATTTCGATATTACTCTTCCAAGATGAAATGGCTTGATATCCTTTAGCCGTGGTGACATGGCTATGGGTTAACGCAGTGGAAAGCCAAGCCATCGTATATGTGTGTCTATGCAGGGGTGGAGAAGCATCGTCGAACACCCTAAGGAATGTGTCAAAATCAAACTACACGTCTGCCATACATGAACGGAATTTTAAAAGCAAATTTAACAAAAGCACAGACCAATTCTGGCCAAAGAGTTATTCCCAACATTTGTTTTTTTGGTGTGACTTTGACTTCACAAAACTTTATAATTCGCTCTGTCCAAACTCTAGGTAGAATAAGGGCGGAGGTCTACGAGTACATTGGATGGAACCAACACGGTGTGCGTCCTTTGAGGAAATGCTGCGTAAGCCAACGTATATGGCAACGGCTTGAATGTTCCAAATGCCCTTGCCACCTGCACTTTCCATGTAGTTCCATGACATGGGTTAGCATTGGAAATGCACGGTATTTCACGTATCTGCGATGGGACTACAACAGCACCTGCCATGATGGCAGAAAATACAGGGCATTGCCACATAACCTCCATGTGACACAAAGGGCGGAGAAAGGAATGTATCGCCTACACGTTAACAATAATACCAGGCGAAGAAAACCAAGAGTCAGGTCCGGGTTGTGCTTACCGTACGGGCGGACGACCATGGCTTGATTTTATGGTGGAGTTCTACCATTAAGGTGTTCCTTTATGGATGTGGCGTCGATGTTCGTGGCACTATTAATAGCGTGTGGTGGCGGCGTTTATTGGTTTGGCGATGACACGCGAAGACGGGAAACACTGAATTATGTCTTCCCCGAACCTTGGTGTGCATCGCTAGACCTAGCCAAAGGCCACGGTGAGGGCGGTGCGACACATTCTATGATAGATGTTCACCATTTTTCTTCTGAAGCTCCTCACTTGAGGAATATCATGTTACTCTATACCTTCACCGAAAAACTTATTATGAGCAAATTGAAAGTGTAATCCGATGAACAGACCTGTGGCCCATTTATACAAAAAAATCTTGTTGCAAAAATATAATAACATTCCGACGATTTTGGGTCAAGGAGCCCCGTCATCCAGAAAATAAACGCCAAAAATTCTACCTCCATCGTATAACGCGTCGTGCACTCATTCTCACTGACGAGCTACGGCTACGTGGGCCTACCGCGCCACACCTTACTTCACGTCAACAATACGTGTTCCGCTACCATTGAGCACAGGCATGAACATAGAGTGGCCCCGTAGCCACTCGCCCGAATAGCTTAATGTCGTTGAAAATAGTATATCTAACCCGAATGTCCCAATGTTAAAACAACCGTAACCGTCGCCGCTCTCCACTACGTACGTCACGTGAGTTCGTTTAATTCGCCAGAAGAATGGATCAGGTTATTTCCTGGTTGACTCACGTTTTTGGGGGGCGTAGCAGTTAATAATGTCAATCTTATCGAAAACAGGGTTATATTTCTATACTTTATGGATCCGATTCAATATTGACATTTAGTAGTAGAGGTTGTTACAGTAGGCATATGACACTTACAGTACTTGTCTTTGTGCTATCGTTTTTTTCTTTTTGAAGGGCAACCTCAAAAGCGCTGCGGTTACTTCTCACCACGTACCAGGTACTATGTTAATGTTGGGGCCAGAGGCAAGCCAGTGTAAACGATGAGTAAGCCCATGTAAAGCAATGCTCACTACTGCGCACGGTAAGCCCATTTTCAACGCAACGACACATGATCAGTACACCAGTTGTCGGTCCTTTTCGTGTTTTCAAGCGATACAACAATATTTGTTGTTACAGACTCTGTGGGACAGAAAACCTAACCATCTACAACTGCATGGAAGTCGTATTTGGTAGGGGTCCCTCTATCGCGCCGGCATGTGCCAACGGGAAAAACCAGTTCTGCAGCGGCAATCGGCGCTACTCCGCACACCGCTACGGCTTGATATCCCCATATCTGCGAACGATTTCACCGGCGCTATGGCGGGCAACCGGCGCCACTCTACCCGCGCTTTAGAAGGATCACTACTTACTGTATGTAGATACTATATGTATAATACTCGAAATAGCAAATCCAACGTACCGGGTACATTAAGAAGCACAACGAAAACAAACATAAAACAAGGAAAATATTTATATGTACGACGTTTACACAAAAATACAATCAAAATAACACTACAATCAAAATAAACCTAGAGTCGCAACATACGTTCTCCAGGGTACGACAAGGTGCTGTACCTCGGTGGAGAGGCCCGGCTGCACGAGCAACGCAGTGTCTACATATACGGAATCGCTGTAAGAGGGGAAAAAAAAACAAGTTTGAAGAAAAACAAATAACCGCAAGACATAAAATATGTCGCATGCAGTACTCAAGACTGAACTACAGCATATTAATAGTGGCATGGGTTTGACTATATTTTCCGGATGTTTGAGTGTATTGTTCGGCATTTGCATCGCGTTACTCCTATTGATAGCGTGTAAACACGACATCGAAATCTGCCCCATACTCAGGACATCGGTAGCACGTTTAAAGTAAAATGACCTATTGACATCTGCACCATACTCCAGGCAAAGGTAGCATCGGTCATCACGCTCCACCATACATACTCTGCCTATATACAGTACTCCATGCCGTACTGGCATAGATTATTTCCTTGCAAAATACTCAAGGCCGCGCTAACATGGGTTATTTTGTTGCGTAAACAACAGCATGTGATATCTGCCTTCGCTCAACAATTTTGATTGAACGGTTTGCCTCTTTCTCTGTTTTCATGAGGGCAAGCTTTTGTACGGTGTACAACTATATGCACAGCAGCAGCGTAAGGCACCCGGATATACTCTTCGTACAGAAGTGCGCCCGCCATTATAAACTGCGCGCACCGGGCAACCGCCGAGGTTATTCGTTTACTGGCTTACCGAGAGATGGAGTCGTCTCTAGTTTAGCTGGTGCGAGGGTTGCTTGAGAGTGCTGGCTTGAGTGAGTGAGGGTTGGTGGGGAGGGAGGACGGGTGGGGACGGTGGTAGTCCTCGAATTTGGGGCGATGTAACTGCTCTGGAGAACACTACTAATAATACTGCTGGCCGCCAATCCACCATAAATATGTAATGGTCCAAGTTTTGTTACGTACAACCCAAACGTTTCATCTGTTTGTGTTCGATAAGGTGCAGCTGTTTCATCAACATAATAATCGAATACGCCGTGGTCGTAACCCAAACTCACAAAGCAGGCGGATATACAAAAAAGTAGTTCTGATATTTAATATACTAGCATAACATCTGCCAGGTATTCTTTTAGACGGTGTTAGTTCGTTCTATTTATAAATTACCCTGCACCCAGTGTCCGCACCTACCTACCTCACGATAAAACAGATCAAACCAAATCCATCGCCAATTTATTGGAAGACGCACATGATAGACAGTACAGTACACCTGTCTGCGTAGATTAAACGCGTACCTTTCTATTTTTTGTTTTTCGTAGCTCTGCGTGGCTTGCCTTTACCTCGCCA